>KQ993012.1:94770-112158 GCA_001598015.1 Dorcoceras hygrometricum
TTCATCATAGTCAACACCTTGCCTTTGAGTGTAACCTTTCGCGACCAGTCGTGTCTTGTAGGTCATTACCTTACCATCAGGCCCAAGTTTCCTCTTGTATACCCATTTACAGCCAATAGGAACAATTCCTTCGGGAGGATTAACAAGAGTCCAAACTAGGTTAGCATGCATTGAGTCAAACTCAGACTGTTCATCATAGTCAACACCTTGCCTTTGAGTGTAACCTTTCGCGACCAGTCGTGTCTTGTAGGTCATTACCTTACCATCAGGCCCAAGTTTCCTCTTGTATACCCATTTACAGCCAATAGGAACAATTCCTTCGGGAGGATTAACAAGAGTCCAAACTAGGTTAGCATGCATTGAGTCAAACTCAGACTGCATTGCTTCAAGCCAAAAATTAGAATCTGCATCGGAAATTGCCTCCTTGAAAGTTCTTGGATCAGATCCAAAAACTTGATCACCTTTATCATCTTCAAGGAGAAAACTATATCTCTCAGGAGCCCTAGGAACCCTTTCGGATCTCCTAGGTGCGACCATTTCTGGTACTGGCTCTGGAGGTGCGGGAGACTCACCTGGTACTTCGATTGGATCTCGAACCTCTTCGAGTTCTACTATTCTGCCCTTTCTATCAGTTAGAAATTCCCTTTCCATAAACGTGGCATTCCTAGAAACAAACACTTTTGTTTCACTTGGATAGTAGAAGTAGTATCCAATGGAATTCTTTGGATACCCAATGAAGTAGCATAAGATGGATCTCGTATCCAGCTTATCTTCCACTGTCTGCTTCACGTAAGCAGGACATCCCCAAATCCTCATGTATGAGTACTTGGGCGGTTTGCCCATCCATATCTCATATGGAGTCTTATCCACTGCCTTGGTGTGGACATTTTTCAACAACAATACCGCCGTTTCGAGCGCATAGTCCCAAAACGAGGTAGGAAGCTCAGTGAAGCTCATCATAGATCGAACCATGTCCAACAAGGTCCGATTACGACGCTCCGCTACACCATTGAGCTGTGGTGTGGCCGGAGGGGTCCACTGTGCGAGAATCCCATTCTCTTTTAGATAGTCTTGAAATTCAGCACTCAAGTATTCACCACCTCGATCGGATCTAAGTGATTTAATACTTTTGCCTAATTGATTTTCTACTTCAGCCTTGAATTCTTTGAACCTTTTAAAGAATTCAGACTTGTGCTTCATTAAGTACAAGTACCCATACCTAGAGTAATCGTCGGTAAAGGTGATGAAGTATGTGTGACCATATTTAGTACCAATACTAAACGGGCCGCACACATCAGTATGGATCAAATCCAATAGGCCTTGAGCACGCTCACCCTTGCCCTTGAAGGGTCGCTTAGTCATCTTTCCCTTAAGACAAGACTCACAAGTCGGTAGGGAGTTAATGACTGACAGATCAAATATGTCACTCCTAACTAACTTTTTCATCCTACATAGAGAAATATGACCTAGCCTAGCGTGCCAAAGTTGTGCTGGGTTAAAGTTATCGTGTTTCCTTTAATCGTTGTTGTATGTGCTTCGACATCGTGAGTTGGAACGTCTTTTAATTTTAAGGTGTATAAATCGTTTTCGCGTTCCCAATTCCAATTAAACATTCATTCTTGTAAATATTAGGAATCTGTTAGGTAATTCGAAGGAGGAAAGGTACGAATTGAGCAGCCCTTAGCAGTTGGAGCGTGGACATGTTTATCTTTCGATGTTATGAATTGCGGTTATGTGATTTACGTGGGACAGTTTGATGAATTGATTGAGCTTTTCATTCTGTTTGCACGTATTATGAATTGTATGCATTATGTATTGATATTGAATGGCATTCATGCATACATCTTGAGCCTGAATTGATAAATTGATTTGATTACCTGATTGGGTGCCACGTTGTGACTGGCCGGCTGTTGAGTCGTGTCCGAAAAGTCCAACGCTATCGTCGGAGTGGTGACTACCGGATTCGAGTGTCTACCACCGAGCTGTGATGGGCTGACGGGCCCCGATGATCACGGACCGATGATTTCCACCGGCTGATTGGCTGTGTGTGGTATAGAGGCTTGGTTTGTGTTGCCAGTTGATAGACTGGTCTAGCTATCCGACTTTTTGCTAGCCCTCATGCATTCATAGCATTGATTATAGCTTGTTGCATGTTTACTGCTTTGATAGCTCTTCGTACTGAGGCTTGACCTCGTATTTTCTTTTCCTGCTTTTGTTGTTTGGGTCTGTGTTACCCATTTGCAGGAGTTTCAGGTAACCAAGCTGGACCGAGTGGAAGTTCAGTTGGTCGATCCCCGCATCCCTGAGTCCCAGTTTACTTATGATATGTATTAAACCGGGGGATGCCCCGTGTTTTATTGTATTTGGGGGATCTGTATTTTGAATTGATTTATGTGGTTACTTGCTGTATCGAGTTGAGTAAACTCCTATTTTGAATATCGAATATTTAAAATGAATGATTTGAAGTTCAGGCCTTTGTATTTCGAAAAATTTTTAAGCCCTGATTTTAAGCTTCCGTAATTATGCGCTTATTATGTGTTAATTGTTGGTAATTATCACGGGGCCTGACAATCCGATAGCTATGCATACATCTTGGAGATTGAATAGTGACATCACGAGTGCAACTAGGTAAACACATTTACCTAAAACACTTCTAGTACTCTGGCAAGAGATTTATACACTATTATCCCCTCAGATAGCATAGGATATCCACGCATGTCTGCGAGAGGTGAATCCTCGACAACGATGCATCGACTCCTACATGCATCGGGGTCTCACCCAACCCCGCCGCCTGATGACCCCAAGTGAGTCGGCAAACGAGTCAAAGTGAGACGCCTATCATGTAGAGTCTCAATGACGTTTCGAGTCGTGACAACTAATCAGTACAACCAAGACCTCGGACTTATCCACTCCACAAATGGTAACCACTTGGAAAGTCCGAACGAGGGTAGTTCGATAGATCACCAGGTCACTATCTATCTGCATGCTCAGAACATCACAATGTTCCCTACCAATGAAACATGGTACTTCGCATCGTAGATACTAGTCTCAAGCTCGGGCGGCCTTATCCTCATTTTGATGGCCCAATCGACTAGGAACATGTTCAGAATACACAGTGACTATTAGATGTGTTTAATGATAGCCCATACCCACTATCACATCTAACATACGCTATAGTGCATTCTAGGTCTTTACTCAACGCAATTGTTAATCATTATACAACACAATGAAAGTAAAGAACGTCATATAAATAAATGCGAATATCATATATAAAGATTGTTTCATACAAGAGTCTATAAACCCACACGGCACAAGTTGGCTAGTTGGGCATCTACTCTAACATGATGGGCTTGAACCGGCCCATGGACCTGGGGCGGGCCTAGTCCAACGTATGAACATTCGGTTCATCCCTATCAGCGTGACTTCATCATAACTCCGATCGACGATCTGATCGGACCGATCTACACAGTTTCCAAAACTGAGTATTATGATGCGAAAACAATTTTTCAGATTACTTAGTCCAAAATGACAGTTTTGCCCCTCAACAGTGGGAAATCGAAATTTGACCCCTGTTGACTTTTAGGAAGTTGCACTCCCTAAAATTCTCCTCATATGCTCAACACATTGAGCTCAGTTTCCGTGCGGGAATCATGAATCCAGTACTTGTGTGACCCTCAATGGTTCAGGGATACAGCTAGCCGTGGGCCCCACAACCATTGCGGCTCCGAAATCACAATTTCGGACTGACCCATCGGATCATGGTAAAGCGCCTAGCAACATCGCCCCATGATCCCCTAGGTATCACTGATAGTGCCTGCAAGAACCAGTTGGTCGTGGTTAGCGTACAGTACGGTCCTTTCTACACATATATCCCGATCAGATCAACGACCATTGGTAAATCGAGAGTCGCTATAGATCCGATTAGCTACGCATACATCTTGGAGATCAAATAGTTACATCGCGAGTGTAACTAGGTAAACCCATTTATCTAAAACACATCCAATACTCTGGCCATAGATTTAAACACTATTATCCCCTCAGATAGCATAGGATATCCACGCATGAGAGCGAGTGGTGAATCCTCGACAACGAATCATCGACTCCTACATGCATCGGGACCTCACCCAATCCCGCCGCCTAATGACCCCAAGTTAGTTGGCAAACGGTTCAAAGTGAGGCGCCTATCATGTAGAGTCTCAATGATGTTTCGAGTAGTGAGGACTAATCAGTACAACCAAGACCTCGGACTTTTCCACTCGACAAATGGTAACCACTTGGAAAGTCCGAACGAGGGTAGTTCGATAGATCACCAGGTAATTACCCATCTGCATGCTCAGAACATCACAATGTTCCCTACCAATGAAACATGGTACTTCGCATCGCAGATGCTAGCCTCAAGCTCGGGCGCCGTTATCCTCATTTTGACGGCCCAATCGACTAGGAACGAATTCAGAATGCACAATGACTATTAGATGTGTTTCATGATAGCCATCATATCCACTATCACATCTAACATACACTATGGTGCATTCTAGGTCTTTATCCAACGCAATTGTTAACATTATATAACATAATGAAAATAAAGAATGCCATAAATAAATGCGTATTTCATAAATAAAGATTGTCATATACAAGAGTCTATAAAACCCACACGCCACAAGTTGGCTAGTTGGGCATCTACTCTAACAGTCGTTTGGTTTAAGTGGTCGCTGTTTTGGCGTAGCTTTATTCCTGGAGCGAGATTCAGATGTTGGGGAAGCTGTGACAGCTTAAGTGTTGGTGGATACTGTTCTTTCAATTATGAGCAGCTGTAGCTTATAATAAGAGGACTTGGTATTCGATTGAGTATCCAGTTTCCATACTTAAAATATTTATCGATAGAAAATTCTGTCGCGATCCCTAGCTACTGTTCACCGAACCTTATCTCCTTCTTTGCCGACGGTATATAGCTTCGATTTGGAGTAAGAGTGGTAGCGTTGGACTCCTATTACTAGGACGCTTCGTTTGACGTTTCTCTTGAACGTTTGCTTGAAGCTAGTGAGGTGTGCGAAGACATCTCCCTTCTGTAGTCTGTTAGCATAAACGTCGGATTTCTCTCATAGCTTGTTGGGGTAAGTGTTCATATTCTACCTTGTGTTGTTTAGAGCTCTCGGTTGAGTTAGAGGCCCTAGCTACTGTTCACCGAACCTTATCTCCTTCTTTGCCGACGGTATATAGCTTCGATTTGGAGTAAGAGTGGTAGCGTTGGACTCCTCTTACTAGGACGCTTCGTTTGACGTTTCTCTTGAACGTTTGCTTGAAGCTAGTGAGGTGTGCGAAGACATCTCCCTTCTGTAGTCTGTTAGCATAAACGTCGGATTTCTCTCATAGCTTGTTGGGGTAAGTGTTCAGATTCTACCTTGTGTTGTTTAGAGCTCTCGGTTGAGTTAGAGGGGTAGAATAGCGCTGGTCGAGTTCGTATCTCCCAGCTGTTGCTTTCCTGTGTTTCGGTTCTTGAGCAGTTGCTTGTTTTTGGCTTAGCAGGTGACAGATCTGCGTTGCTCGTACCCTATTTGTGGTATTGTAGCTCAGAAGACTTGAGGTACGGATGTGAGCTTGTTACAGAGTTGATATTTGGCATGGATATGTGCTCATGCTTGATGTTCTGTGATGCTGTGTATATTGTCTTGTTATCTGTTGCATTGTGTTGCACTGCATACACGCATCTGTTCCATGTTGTTTCAGATCTCTTGTAGCCTTATCTTATGCTTGCTGAATTGAGCGTGCCAGGGTGCTTGTAGAGGCGCACGGGTAACTCCCGTCCCTCATCTCCCTGCTGGGACTGTTAGCCACCGTGAGCGGAGTGGATAGCTTCCACATCTCATGTGTTGGGCAACAACAGGTTGAACGTTGTTTATGCACTTGGTACCGTATGCTGAGACGAGTGGGTAGCTCCCATATACTCACATACATTGTGGCCACTGCCTTTTGTTCAGATTCCAGTTGTTGAGCTGCCTTTGGAATCCTTTGGCTCCCTGTGTTCAGTTGTAGCCTTGATCTCATGCATACCATCTGCATTTTATCTGTTGCTATCTAACTGCTGTTTTTCAGTGCTCTCCGTACTGGGATTTGACCCCGTGTCCCTCTGGGGCTGGTGTTTGTTTCCTGTATGTGTTTTCAGGTTATCACGGTTACTCTACTGGTCATGGAGTAGACCCAGTTGGTGGTGCCCTAGTAGATGGTTAGAGTGTCCCAGTTAGCGTATAGCATATATATATCAGTACTGATAGCCGGGGGTTGTCCTGTGCTCTGTAGTAGTGGTTGTATGGTACATGATATGTGTTTTAATGCTGTACTGATGTACTCGGTGATTTTAATTACTGGATATTTTGAGTATTGTTGTATTTTAAATTATATGTTTTAATCGTCAGGCCAAAGAGAAAATTTTAAGCCACTTTTGTATGCTTCCGCTATTGTTTTGCGTGGTTTAACTCTGTGTTTTGCATGAGGAATATCATCTGTGAAATAAAGGCATACGGGAATCACTAGAAGAAGAACTGGATGAAGTCGAACTGGTAGATTCTGAACTATCTGAGCTAGAACTAGAACTCGAAGAGATTATCTGTATATCTGGCTGTACAAAGAAATCAACAAAACCTTTAGCACTCTGACCATGCTGAATAGCCTCAAAAATTCATGTAGGGCTGTCTCTGTAACCAAAACTGATTCTATGGCAACTATATCTCGAAAAAAAATTGTAGGTGCCCACTGGCTGAAGATGTCCAAAAAGCGAAAACTGAACTACATCTGTACAATCTCAGACCATAGTCTCTGAACAACCACAGAATAAGGTCTTCGAGAATCCAGATCTTGGACTGGTTCAATAAATATATAAATTGGGGCAAACGCATCCACGAATGACCTCTGAGGTAGCTGTTTCATCTGTTTTGAAATACGTTGCACAGCTAACCTCGCAGGTTTCGGATCTACACCCTCTACAACATGCCAAGATCCGTCAATAAGAATTAAAGGCCTTACCCAGCTTATTGAAGTAACATTCGGATAAAATTGGGAATGAATCCCGCCGCTATGGATATCAGTTCCTCCAAATAGCTTTGAGCTAGATGGCCGTGTCCACTTCAACCTATGTTGTCTCAGTTGCTCCAGCAGATGGATTAGCGACATGCTATGAGCCTCTGAAATCAAGTCCAAAACTTGAAGATCTATAGCGGAAGTGGGCGTACCGGATTCAAATTTTTTATGCCTTGCCTCCAAAAATTTCCTAATCAACATTTCTCTGTACTTGGCTGTTATATACAAGCGCCTCTGAACAGCTGTCTTCAGAGAATCTGTCTCAGCCCATTTTCAACATCTGCTCTTCCTTGGCTGTGAGATCTGATACTGACGTCAAATCTGACAAGCTACGAAGACTGAAATAATAAAAGAATGAAACTATCTCCTCTACAACTGCTTCTTGAATCTGTACAAGAAACTCAACATCGGCATAAATCAACGCAAACATCTCTTTTGCTGGATTGCCCTTAATCTCCTCCACAAGGGGCGCCTTCCCCTTGTCCATAGGGTTAATCTTCAGAAGGGTGGCCTTGTACCAGTCCACTTCCTCAAATGCAATCTCGTGACCAAACTCAATCTTCGTAGGCTCTTCAACTGGAAGCATCATGTCTTCAAGAATTTGCTGCAAACTATCATCAATAGAAATCGACTCTTCATCAGACATAGATGTCTCAGTAAGCTTCAGAACCCTGCTCAAGGGTTCTGTGTCTTCAGAGTCAATAGCCTTCTCAACTTTCTCCACCTTATCTGGCTCCTCATCTTGCTTCTCCTTCTCTGTTTCTCATCTTTCTTTGTTTCCTTCCCAACTGACTTCTCAGTGGTATCCTTCTCAACTATTTCCTCCACAGCTGTCTTCTCCTTATCCGTCTCCTTCTCTACTGTCTCCAGCTCTACTGTCTCCATTTCAGTTACCTCCTCATCTGACTCTACTGGAAAAATCAATTTCCTTTTCGATGCTTGGCGTCTTTGAGCGCTAGGGCTCTCAGCTGGTACAACGGTAATGGGTACAGCTTCTTGTACTACTGGTACAATCGCCAAAGTCTTTTTTTGGGAGCAGCTCTCCCAAAAGTTGTCCTCTTCTTCTTTGAAGCTGGTTTAGCAATAGGAGCTGGTCTCCTCTTTGCTGCTGCCTTAACAACTTTCTCCACTTCTGGCTCATCCAACACCTCTTCAGCAGTGGTTGACACAGACTTGTTTTTAGCAAAGTAAGTGCCAACAGTCTTGACAGTAAGGATCTTCAGAGGTGGGAAAGTCTTGCACTCTCCAAAGTCAAATCTGGGGCTCCCTATAGTAGAACACAGATTTGAGCGGCAAACCCCTTGGCTTGCTTTGAAGATGGAGTCACCATATCCTTAAGAATGTCAAACAAAAACTTTCTCCAGTTGATTTTAATACCACAATAGATGGCAGTTATGAGCAGAAATCGTTCGTGGGTTACAGCATCAAAGAACCCGCCTTGGCCGTAACAGTCTTCGCCAGAATATCATTCAACAGCCTGAATTCCACCTCCATCTCATTTTTCTTGCACAAAGCCTTAATCATATCCCCAGTCATAGAAAATTCTTTCCTTGCCTCATTTATCAAATCTTTAGGCAACTCATCGACAGTTTTCAGCCCTTCTGACGGTAGCTCAAACACACCAAGAAACTGATCTTCAGAAATTTCAACAAACTTTCCCTGTACCGCGCTTATTACATCATTTCCTCGTACAAAAGCATAGGAAAATAAGTTCTCCAACTCTTGTTCATAGATAACGGCAGAACAACCCAGAAACCCACGGAGTCTAGATGACTCTAGGGATTTGAACATAGAAACCATTCCTACGTCAGGGAGACTCAAAACTGAGTCAAAGTTAACTCAGAATGAATGAAGGAGCCATTGCAGTAGATTGATCGAAGAAAAACGCTGAGGAATGATATATCTGCAAATAAAGAGAACTGAAAGCCCGAGAGTAATTTTCTCAAGGTAAGTTTTAGGAGAAATAACAGAGACGTATAAAATAGAGAGGAATACGAAAAGGTACAAGTTACAGTGGATGTGATGTTTCACATGATAACAACACACGTGTCAATCATCCGATGGTACGATCAGATTTTTGAAGGTTTTTGAAATTTTAACCCGTACGATTAAAAGAAAACAAAGCGCCATTTTGAATTCATCACAACCGTAGATTTTTTTAATGTTCCAGCTCGGGTACTTTCAGATCGGATCACATATAAGTATCAGCTGTATATACGCGTAAACTTAATAGATTCAGATCACACGTAAGATGACTCAGCACTTATTAACTCTGATCTGTTGTTCCCCCTAAAGCTGAGGTTCTCCCAAAGCTGAAGTTCACCAAAACTGAGGTTCCTCTTCGATGTTCCCCTTGAACAGAAGACCCAAAGCTGAGGTAAACTAAAGCTGTTCAACCTGCAAATTTTCGCACAACACTAGATTAAGGCAATTCTAAGAGACTGAGAATATTTCGAAAATACAAAAACTTAGCGTCTGGTAGAGGTTTCGTGAAGATGTCAACAATTTGCTGATCTGTTGACAAATACTCCAGCCGAACGTCCTTCTTAAGCATGTGATATCTTATGAAATGATGCCTTATATCTATGTGCTTTGTTCTTGAATGCAGCACAGGGTTCTGAGTGATGGCTATGGCACTGGTATTTTCACAGATAATAGGAGCTTCAAAATCATCAATGCTGTAGTCTTTAAGCTGGTTTTGAATCCATAAGATCTGAGCACAGCAGCTTCCAGCTACTAGATACTCTGCTTCAGCTGTTGACGTAGAAATATATGTTTGCTTCTTACAAAACCAGGAAATCAGCCGATCTCCCAAAAATTGACACGTACCACTTGTACTTCGCCTATCAATCCTACAACCTGCGTAGTCTGCATCACTATAACCGATTAGTTGAAAACTGGAGTCTTTGGGATACCAAAGACCCACATTTAAAGTTCCTTTCAGATATTTAAAATCCGTTTGACTGCAATATAATGCAATTTTTTAGGCTCAGTTTGGAATCTAGCATACATACAGACAGCAAACATGAAATCTGGTCTGCTAGCAGTCAAGTAATCAATGAGCCAATAATACCTTGATACAAGGATACCTCAATTGCAGTTCCAGCTTCATCTAAAATACCGTTTGACTGCAATATAATGCAATTTTTTAGGCTCAGTTTGGAATCTAGCATACATACAGACAGCAAACATGAAATCTGGTCTGCTAGCAGTCAAGTAAATCAATGAGCCAATAATACCTTGATACAAGGATACCTCAATTGCAGTTCCAGCTTCATCTTTATCTAGTTTGATTGAAGCACTCATCGGGGTAGCTTCTGCTGAACTATTCTCCATTCCAAATTTCTTCAGCAGTTCTTTCGTATAATTAGCTTGATTGATGAATATTCCATTCTAAAGCTGTCTGACTTGTAAGCCTAGAAAGTACGTCAGCTCTCCCATCATGCTCATTTCAAATTTGTCCCGCATCAGCTTAGAAAACTTTGGGCACAATTTGGGGTAGTTGACCCAAAAATAATATCAGCAACGTATATTCGTACCAACAGAACATGATCATATTCCACAAATTTAAATAAAGTCTTATCAGCGATGCCTATTACAAAGTCATGATCAATAAGGAATTTGGACAGTGTTCATACCAAGCTCTGGGTGCTTGCTTCAATCCATATAGATATTTATCCAGTCTGTAAACGTGATCTGGATATGTATGATTGACTAAGCCAGGAGGTTGTGCAACATACACTTCCTCAGTCAAGATGCCATTTAGAAATACACTCTTTACATCCATTTGAAAGACTTTATAGTCTTTGTATGCGGCATATGCAAGAAACATGCAGATGGCCTCTAATCTGGCTACGGGAGCAAAGGTTTCATCAAAATCTATTCTTTCTAGTTGTCTAAAACCTTGAGCTACTAGCCTAGCCTTATTTCTAATAACAACACCATCCTCATTAAGTTTGTTCCTAAAGACCCATTTAGTTCCTATCACTGAATGATTAGTAGGTCGAGGAACTAACTGCCATAAATTGTTTCTCTTAAATTGGCTAAGTTTGTCTTGCATAGCATCTATCCAGCTTGTGTCTGCTAAGGCTTCTTCTATCAGCTTAGGCTCTATATGAGAAATGAATGCTGAATTGAAGTACTCATGCATAAGCTGGCCTCGTGTGCAAACAGGAGAATGTACATCGTATGATCTACTCAGGTGGATGATTTCTATTCCACCAAAGATCAGATCCGATTGGATTTATCCATATTCAGCTTGGATGTCTTGCTGTATTGCTTCATTTGATACCAATTGATAACTGCTGTTGGTAGCTTGTGTATCTGAAGCTGGTCTGAATACCTCTTGATGGATTGTATCATCTGCTTGTGCAGCATCTTGTGCAATATTCGTTCCATCATCTCCAGCAACTGGCGCTCTAGTTGCGATCTGTTCCTGCACTTTGTCAACATTAGTAAAATCAATGACTTCTATGTTACCTGTCAGATCTGTTTGCGCAATCTGGATGTCATCGTGTGGTGTGTCAAGTGCTGGCTGGTTATCAGCTGAATATCTAATATGTGCCACGTCATCACTTGAGTCATCGAATCTGGTTGATTCCAGACGTGAAAACAAGTAATTTAAGATCGCAGCTGGTTTAGTTGAATATGACGTGAGCTGATTCTTCAATCGTCAAGCTCCGTTTGTTAAACACTCTGTAGGCTTGGCTCACGGCTAAGTATCCAAGGAATATACCTACATCAGATTTTGCATCAAATGTTGTTAGATACTTTTTGCCATTGTTATGAATGAAACATCTGCATCCAAACACCCTGAAATAAGATATCAGGTTTCTTGCCACTCCAGATCTCATATGGGGTAACACCATGATTCTTATTAATCATCGATCTGTTTTGAGTGTAGCAAGCTGTGTTAACTACTTCAGCCCAGAATTTTTGAGAAATTCCGGAATCAGCAATCGTAGTTCGAGCAGTTTATTTTAAAGTACGATTTCTCCTCTCAACTAACCCGTTCTGCTGAGGAGTTCTGGCTGCTGAAAGCTAATGCTTTATTCCAATATCTTCCATATAAGAGGATAGTTTTATATTTAAAAACTCAGTACCTCTATCACTTCTTATCCGGTTGACATTACAAGATTTGTCATTTTGCATACGTTTTAAAAGTTTTATCAACTGGTCATCGGTCTGATACTTTGATTTTAAAAACACCACCCATCTATATTTTGAAAAATTGTCAACAGTAACAAGGGTGTATTTTTTTCCCCCTAACCTGACTACGGGTATTGGACCAAAAAGATCCATATATAAAGGTTCCAATCTTCGGGCAGAACTATTACCAGTTTTATTTTTTTAAAATAGAACGAATATGTTTTTCCAGCTGACAAGCTGAACAAATCTTGTCTTTTGAAAAATTTATTTTGGGCAAACCAGAAACCAAATCAAGCTTACTCAAATTGGCAAGTGTTTTGTAATTCAGATGATTCATTCTCGGGTGCCACAGCCAGCTCTTGGAACAGTCAGCTGCTAGGAAAATCTGTTCAGGTCCCAGATGCTCTGACCAGTTCACTGTGTAGGTATTCCACGATCTGTTTCCTACTAATACTATCAGACCATCTGGATTTGACCTGTGCACGTGCGCTTTTGAAAGTTAACTGTGTAACCATTGTCACACAGCTGACTTATACTAATAAGATTATAACAGATATTTTCAACAAGAAGGACATCAGAGATTGAAATGTTACCATGGGTACCCTTACCCACAGTTTTACCATGTGAGTTGTCACCAAAAAATTTTTTGGCTCCTTTGTGTGGCGTCAGATCTGATAACAGCTTTGGATTGCCTATCATGTGCCTCGCACACCCTCTATCCAGATAGCATTTGTTTGAGTCCTCCGAAGCTGTGTACCTGTTATCCTGCAATCAAGAAATAAACTTTGGTACCCATTTTACTTGGGTCCGGATCGGATTACCCCTTTTGGGACCCATACTTGAATTACCTTAACATTTTTCCCAGTATGGATGTCCACAAGGGTTCGTGCTAAATTCTTGTGTTATCTATTGAGCTTTGGTTTTGTACTTTTACCATTCAGATAATGCTTGGGATGAACCTTTACCCAATTAGCCTTCGTTGAACCACGCCTTTGCTGGTTCAGAACAGACGACTTAGGTACAGCTTTCGCCTTATCATTCTCAAGTCTCTTCGTTAGCCAGCTGGGCTTACAATTTTCAGGCTTGATATAACCAATACTTTTTTTCCCTTATGGTTCAGCTGTCCAGTGAACTGATAATCGTACTTGACCGACTCACAAACATTATGTATCACACTGGCTTTGACAAAATTCATTTTCTTGAATTTATCATCAGATAGATCTGATTGAGTACATGTTTCCTCAGAGCTGCTTTCACCTAAGCCAGATTTGTCATCTAATGGCTTCTGGGTTTTATGCAGTTTTCTTAAGGAAACCGAATACTTAGTCCAGGAACTCATCACATGATATAATCTTTCATTTTCAGATGAGAGCTCACAGGACTTTGCTCTTAAAGAATCATTCTCAATTTTCAGCTTACTCAACTCTATTTGTAGACTGTCAGATTCCCCAAGCTGAACAGTGCTTGGTTCAGCTGAACTATTTTTCAAACCATTGTTTTCAACTTTAATTTCATCGAATGTCTGAGACAGCTTTCTGTACTCATGGACCATTTCATTAAGTGCGTTGATGATGTACTCCGTGTAACTTCACTATTGGAGAAGTCGAATACCTCATCTTCAGTAGTTTGGTTGGCCATCAAGCAGTGGACTTCCTCCTTCTCACTTTCACTCGAGAGCTTCTTGATGTTGATTCAGAATCTGATTCCGCCCAATTTCTGTTTCTCTCCTCAGAAACAAGTACCTTCCGATCATTCTTTTTGTTGGGCCTCTTCTCAAATCTGTTTCTTCTATTTCTCTGTGGACCGCTTGTCATCTTTCTTAGGCTTCTTGCAATCAGCTGCAAAATGACCTGGTCTGCCACAGTTATAACAATTTTGATCAGTAGAAATCTTTTCAGATTTATGAGCGTTATTATAATTAAAAGAAGGGTTTTGAGTTCTCATAAATTTCCCAAATTTCTTTACGAATAGGAACATGATGTCGTTGCTAAGTAGCTCTTTCTCGGTGAGCTTTGTTCTAACACTGTAGCAGCAAGAGCCTTAGTGGGTTGTGAGGTTGATAGCTCATCCTCTGATCTAGTTTCCAGCTCGAACTCATAGGCTTTAAGATTTGCAAACAGATCGTGGAGTTCCAGATTATTCAGATATTTCGATTCACGTATCGCCATCGTCTTTAATCCCATTCCCTTGGCAAAGATCTTTTCACCTTAAGAGCCAGTTCTCTGTTTGTATATTCTTTGCCAAGACTTGTCAGCTAAATCACGATAGAACTGAATCTCTCATCAAATTCTTTCATCGTCTCGCCTTCTCTCATCTTGATAGATTCATACTTCTGCTGGGCAACCGTCAGCTTGTTCACTTTTGTTTCATCGTTGCCTTCGCAGATCTGAGTCATCTTCTCCCAGATCTCTTTTGCTGTAGCGCAGGTCTTTATCTTGCTGAACATGTTTTGTCCAACGTCTTGTGTAGTATTTCCTTTGCTACATTGTCCAGGTTGGCTTTCTTCTTATCCTCTGGTGTGTACTCCAGTCTGGTTTTTTATATCCACTGTGGAGCATCAGCAGTAATCGCCATCACCGTGTTCACTTTCATAATCTTCATGGGTCCATCTGTTATGAAAAACCACATGTCATCATCCTGAGCGGCTTGATGGGCTTGCATCTTGATCTTCCAATCATAGTACTCCTCCTTAGAAAACATGGGAATTTTATTGTGATAAGTAGACATATTGAATATAAGCGCAAAAGATCAAACTATTCAATAACTGAGATGACAAGGCTCTGATACCAACTGATAGGATCAATAGGATCGAAAATAGTATCAAAATAGGCCCAGGAGTTCAGAAGGGTGGGGGGTTGAATGAACTCCTTCGATTTTTCTATTTCAAATCCTTTTAAAAACGTTTTACAAGAGTGACCATATTTGAGGCTCTCAGTTCAAATATATTTCTCGGTTAACAAAAATGTGCGGAAGTAAACCGATTAAACAGTGAACAGTAAATAAATAACGCTGCAAGTAATGTAAATAGATAGGGTCAAGAGTTTCTGTGAGACCTGGATTTGTTAAGTGAGATTAATCGTGGGAATTAATCGAATTATTGAGGTTCTATCGGTTGTTTAGAGATTTTGTTGGTTTAAAATCTCGGTTTGTATGTTTGAATTGTGTTTTCGGGTCGATTTCCATCCTTAGAGTAATTCTGGAGATTTTCGTAATTTTGAGTTTAGAGGTATCTGCTGATAGCAGCTCTGATGACGTCATGCTTTGTGTTGGCATCGTAGTCGCTGACGTAAGCTTTGCTGCTGGTAGCTTAGCGCGCTGTGTTCTTTGTTTTGATAGCTGGCGACAGCAGCGCTTATGTGGATTTCAGCAGGAGGGCGCTATAGAATTTTGAACGGTGTCGTTTTGAGGAACCAGTCGATAGTTTATATTACCTGCTGATAACAGATATGTCGACGTAAGCATTACTGTTGAGCGTTGTGTGGATGACGTAGACTTTACTGTCGTCAGTCGATGGGTGTTATCGCGTTATTTTTATGCCTGCTGGTAACGCGGGTCAACCTTCCTGTAACGCGAAGAGGATGCGACGTCTTGAGTTAGTTGCAACGCCGCGTATTGATGTTGCTGCTGGTAGTAGCAGGGGGTAGTGTTTTATGTTGTTTTGGTCTTGCGAGTGGATGTCCAGCTGCTGGCAGTCGAGGGTCGTTAATTGTGGTAGCTCTGCTGACTTGCGCTATGCGACGTCGTTTGGATTAGTCGCTGCGACGCCGTTTTGAGTTATGTTGTAAAGCGTTCGCTATTGTTGCTGCTGGAAGCAGCAGGTTCGTTTTGAAGAGATGTGCCTGCTGAATTGTGTTCCTGCTGCTTTAAGATTTCGTTGCATCTGCTGATTTTGTCGGTGGGTTGTTTTGAAGATTTCAGCAGAGGCGAGATTTTATATTTAAAGACTTGGTCTTCGTTGTGGATTACCAGTTTCCATACTTAGAAATATTTTCCAGCCTTTCGTCTCTGTTTTCTTAACCCTCGTTACTGTTCACCGTGAGCTTCTCCGGTAGATTCCCGTCGTTTCCGGCCGTTGTTTTGGACAATTGAGGTAGTGTTGGACTCCTCTCGTGAAGCTCTTCCTTTTCGTACCAGTTTTAGAAGCTGAAATTGGCTAGTTGAGGAACGAGAAGTTGCTGCCAGTTCGTGAATTTTGTAGTAGCAGGTAGAACTTCATTCCTCGTGTTAAGATCTTGCTTCTAGCTTTGTTTAAGCTCCTTGCGATGTTGTGGTAGTAGGAAACGGTGTTGGTTGAGCGTAACTCCCAGCCGTGATTTTCTGTTAGATCCCTGAGTTATACGCTTGTTGTTTAGCAGGCTTTTACCAGAGTCTTCGGGATTTCTAGCAGTGTTATTGTGCTCAGTATAAGGTACGGATTTGAGCTTGTATTACGGCGAGGCTACGGCTTGGATGAATTGTGAGATGGAATTGCTGGTTTATGTGTTATGTACTTGCTGATGTTGTTACTGCTTTCGCATACGTTAATATGCTTGTCATTTCCAGTATGTGCATACACGTATATGCATCTCATCCCAGCTTTATTGCCATAGTTTCGTTGTTCTTGTTCTGTTTCTTACCTGGTTGCGAGGGCGAGCGGTAATACCGCACTCTCATCTCCCTGCTGGGATCGTAGCCACCATGCGCCGAGTGGTTAACTACCACATTTCATGGGCGAGGCAACAGCAGGTCGAGTTGTTTGATGCATCTGGTAATCGGGTGTAGTTTCATGGCGAGTGGCTCACTACCACACTGTGAACTCACCTCGTGGCCACTGTACGTGTCGATGTTTCTTGGAGCTATGTTTGAGTTCCTTAGCTCCCTAGTGGGTAGAGCTTTCCTTGGTTCCTTGGTGTCTCATGCATAGCATCTACAATTTATTCCTTGCTGTTTATTGCTGTTTTATAGTTGCTCTCCGTACTGGGGTTTGACCCCATGTCCCTCCGGGGCTTGGTTTGTTTCTTTGTTGTATTGTTTTCAGGAAACCCAGGTTCTACAACTGGTCATGGGTTCAACCCAGCTGGTGGTGCCCCAGGGGGTGGCTAGAGTGTCCCAGTTGTATATAACATACTTATATATATGTATCAGTTAGCCAGGGGGATGCCCTGCGCTTTGTTGTTGTACCCATAGGGG
>KQ993012.1:112353-137891 GCA_001598015.1 Dorcoceras hygrometricum
GTTTATATGCTTGCATTCCCGCATGTTGCATACACGCATGGTATTCCTGTCCAGTTTTGGTAGTCTTTGTACCATTGTTGCATTGTTATTGTTTTCTTACCAGGATGTGAGGGCGAGCGGCAATACCGCACTCTCCTCTCCCTGCTGGGATCGTAGCCACCATGCGCCGAGTGGTTAACTACCACAGTTCATGGGCGAGGCAACAGTAGGTTGAGTTGTTTGATGCATCCGGTAAGTGGGTGTCGTATCATGGCGAGTGGCTCACTACCACACTGTGAACACACCTCGTGGCCACTGTACGTTGTCACTGATTCTTGGAGCTATGTTTGAGTTCCTTAGCTCCTTCGAGGGTCGAGCTTTCCGTTGTTATTCGGCGTCTCATGCATAGCATCTGTATTTTATTCCTTGCTGTTTATTTCTGTTGTATTATTGCTCTCCGTACTGGGGTTTGACCCCATGTCCCTCCGGGGCTTGGTTTGTTTCTTTGTTGCGTTGTTTTCAGGAAACCCAGGTTCTACAGCTGGTCGTGGTTTCAACCCAGCTGGTGGTGCCCCAGGAGGTGGCTAGTGTGTCCCAGTAGCATATAGCATATATAAATATGTATCAGTTAGCCAGGGGGATGCCCTGTGCTTTGTTGTTGTAACCGTAGGGGGAGATATGTTACATGTTGAACTTGTGTATGCTTGTGGTTAAATGTGTATGATTTGAGGAACTTATTTTAAGTATTGTTGTATTTTAAATTATACGTTTAAAACCGTCGGGCCTAAAAGCGAAAAATTTTACCCACTTTTTGATAGCTTCCGCATGTGTTTATCTGTTGAGAGCACGAGGCCTGACAGTTTCTTTCTTGAAGTTCGGATATCAATATCCTACGTCTCCCCTTCTTCCTTTTCAGGAAGGTTCCACTAGAAGATTTGATGGTTAAAGCTTCTGCAAACACCCGATCACTTAAGCCTCGCTTCAAGTGAACTCCTAGCAACCAAAATCAACGCAGTCTCTTCTGCTGATTACAAATACAAGTATTTTCGAACTGCTTGATATAGCAAGTTCGTTACAGACTCTTTTTTGAATATCTTTGTGAATACAACACAGAGTATGTAAAATTCTGGTTTTTAACAATAAGAATATTTTGCTAACCAGAAGAAAATATAGAAGATAATATTTTTGTTTAAGCACGAAAAGCTTCAAGGATGTTCTTCGAAATTTGAGAGATGGGATATCAACTAGTTTTTGAATTATAATATTTTCCCCGAACGAAGCCAGAAGAATCAGAGAGACGGAGATTGTAAATCGTCAGAGAGCTTGTAAGAATCCCGAGAGCTTATCCGATTGAATCTCCTCAGCTATATATACTCATCCATCTTCAACGGTCATTTAATAAGCCATTAGACACAAACCATTTTTGAATATATTTATCCTACTGAGCATTTATTGCGCCATTAATGCTGCAATAAGGTTTGTCTGTTGTTGTCAGAGCTGAGTAGACTTTATACCCAAAATAGGTAAACATCGATTGTACAAACTCTGCGTCCTGTGCAGTATACTCTAAGTAGCTCTGATCTTGAATCTCTTTAGTCCACTTTGTCTTACAGGCTTTATCTGGTTTAATCTTGATCGTTGAATCATTTGAATACATAGCTATTAACATCTAAAGCTGTGATCTAAACTCTGTTCAGCTCTGAGCTGAAATCTGCTCTAAGCTGTTTCGAATGTATAAGCTTCACGATCTTTCTCCTTTACGAATAAATCCCCTTTTTCTCTCTTCAACTTGTATCTTGTCAAATCTGAAATCCCTATCTTCGAATAGTATGCTGAGATCTGAACTGCTGAGGACCAATCAAAACGATTACTAACCCAGTTATGTTCCTTATAAACATTTGATCTGATCTGTTCTGTAACCCTCTAAACTGACCCGATACGCTCTGATCTGAAATCATAATGTAAGCCTCTGAACTTTTCTAAAAAGATCTGATCTGATATACTCTGATCTGATCTGAATAAGACAATTAATCCATATCTGAACGGATCTGAGTTCCCGATAACTCTTAGTCTAAAACTGAAAGAACCCGATTACTCCAAATCTGATAGCTGAACGGATCTGAGTCCCCGATAACTCTTAGTCCAAATCTGAAAGAACCCGATTACTCCAAATCTGATAGCTTAATGTTCAGTTCTTTGTCTTATTTATGTTAGCGCCAAAACTTATAAATTTATCTTAACAAAGTTTGTATTGGATCAGTTGAGAAAATAGCTCAGAGCAAGATGATTCAGGGATGGCGTTAGTGAAGGACAATTTAACCAGATTTTTTTAGAAGAGATGGTTGTAATAAGGGAGGTTTGTATTTCTATAGAAGAAGACAGATGTGAAAAAAGATTGCTATCTGGAATAGTACAGAACAAACAGATGAGCAGATCATCTTAGAGACCATATTGTCTTAGAACAAGATTAGAGCAGTTCAGCACAGCAACCAGATCGGAACCCAGCTGAGTAAAGATAATTCAGCTAGAAGGACTTAAGATTATTTTGAGGTTTCATATAGATTGATTTGATGTGTTGACTTCTGAGGATCGCTTTGTGGTCGTTGGTACTACTTTGAGCTAATACCAGATATCCAGAGATTGGTTTTCAACTGAGAACGGCAAAAAGGTTGCTAAAAGAGGAAAAACATTTAATGAGGATGTACGCGTACTGTACAAACATTAAAGACGTCGCAGTTAGCTCACTTTGGATCTATACGACGTGTCTACTGGTAACATTTATTACCGTTGATCCAAAGGGTATAAATTGAAGAGCAGATCGATTTGAGAAGGCTCTACATCTTACAACGAATGCAAATACAATTGGGAAAGCAAACTGAAAACAGAGTTCAACTCTCAAAACCAGCTTACACAAAAAGAGTGACACACACGCAGATTGTTTTAATGAATTCATTGTGTCACATAAAATTTCTGTAACCTCACTCTGTAGTGCTGATATTTTCTTGTATATAAAAAACAGTGCGTGAGAGAGCTAGAATAACCAACCATCTTGGAGTTGATTATTGTATTTCCAGAACAGATCGCGAGTCTGTTTCTGTGGTGAGATTACTAGGAGTTCTTGCAGCTGCTGGCTGTCAGATCGGAATCTTCTAGTGGAAATCCTTCCTATTGAGGAAGAAGGGGAGACATAGGAGTTTAACCTCCGAAGTTCCAGAAACAAATTCTTGAATCCTTTTATTTACTGCTTTCAGATTTTTTTAAGCATTCAACTTGTTCACTGTTGAATCGTGTTATTTCCGCACAAATATTTTTTTACACGAGACAACAGCTTAACACTGAGATCCTCCAAGCTGGTAACTCAGCTTAGAGGTTAGCTAAGAGCTGTAAATATTTTTTAAAATTGTTTTTCGTAAAAATTAGCAAAGGAGTTCATTCACCCCCAAAAGTCAAAGCTCCGGTATGTATTTTATGCCTTTTGTTTTGCTCATACTTTTTTTTTTGTTTTTCAAACTATTTTATGGATAGTTCCGCTTTTTTACAATTATTTCCTTTGTGCCAATGTTCGATTTTGGATCATAATAGGTAGAATAGGTGGAACCTTATATTATAATCTTTTATGAATATTTAAATTCTTAGAATCTGATTACGTAATCATAAATTACGGGTTGCCTTTCACGTCACCTCTCTAAATGGATCCATGGTTGAGATTGATGTGATGCTTCCCCTCATGTGTGACTGTCGTCCCTTTTTTTCCTTTACTCTTTCTGTTTTGATCGTAGATGTACGTCTTGGTCTCATGACTGAAAATTTTAGAATGTGCGTGTGTTGATCATTCATGAGAATTTTTCCCCTGAACTTTCGAACCTGCATGAATTTTATCCTTACTTTAAAGTAAGGAAATTCTTGCATAATTATATTGTCGTCACTATAAATGTGATTTAGTTTTTTTCTTTTTTTTTTTCATGATTGCATTGGAGCTATTGATGGCACTCATATTCCAACTATGATGGTTGGGCGTGACAAGAACAATTATCGTAATCATCATGGAACAATTTCTCAAAATGTGTTAGCGGCTTGTAACTTTGATTTAGAATTCATTTATGTGCTCAGTGGGTGGGAGGGATCTGCTCATGATTTAGACGTGTTGGCTGATGCTTTATCAAGAAATAATAGGCTTAAAGTGCCCGAAGGTATTTTTTTCATTCTATATGTTATTTATTCTTTTGTAAATTTTAAAAATGTATATGTTATTAATTAATTATTTGACTATAATATGGTTTAGGTAAATATTTTTTGGTGGATGGTGGATATCCAAATCGACGTCTGTTCTTGGCTTCTTTTCGAGGTGTGCGTTATCACCTCCAAGAGCTCACTGGCCAAGGTCGTCATCCCGAAGATGCAAAAGAGTTGTTCAATATTCGTCATGTTTTTTTGAGGAACGTTATTGAGAGGGTGTTTGGTATATTCAAATCACGCTTCAAAATATTCCAAACAGCTCATCAATTTCCACATATAATTCAACTTAGCTTGCATTGGCTTGTGCCAGATTACATAATTTTCTTCGTAAAGAGTGTCGCACTGATGAATTTCCTATTGAAGTAGATAATGAAGTCCCACCACCGTCATTAGAGCAAGTTTACGAAGATATAAACCTTTAACAAGTATTTGATACACAAGAACAACAGGAGCAAATGCTAATGCATGAAGAGATACAATAGCCAATCGAATGTGGAGCGATGTTGATTATAATAACAATAATGAACCTTAGGTACTTCTAATGAATAAATACTAGATATTAATCTAAATTTATTTATTTTGATTAGTTATTATTTATTAAAAAACAGACTATTGAATTGATTGAAAAATATAGTTTTGCGCATTAAATAGTATTTTATTAATAATTTTTAATTGATATGCAGTATGTTGGTATTTTAATTTTTGGGATTCTTTTATGCAGTATGTTAATAAAAGATTTATTTTAAATGAAAAGTTTTTATATATTGATAAGTTCAAACAAATCATTATAAAAAGTTAAAATTATAAAATATATAAATTTTATTAACAAATAAATCATAGAAACTCCCTACAAATTCAAAAATATATAAAACTCTAATGAAGTCCATTAAATTTTTTTTACAACTCCATGAGATTATATAAAAGTCTACAAAGTCCTATCTATTCCACAAAGTCTATAATTAAAAAAAGTCAATAAAAATCATTAAATTTGTAGATTGAATACACCCTCATTAGTTATGCATTGGATATTATTTAATCCCACTAGGCAATGATTTTTGGTACCCCATTCTCTAAGTCCACTAATTCAAGTCATGCTCATTTAATATTATTAATATCATGAATTAAATTTTAAAACTTGGTAATAAAAAATTATATTATAAGCTTACCCGCTAAATTGTAAGAAAAAAACCGAATAAACGTACATAGCACTCAAAATTGAATTTTTGTCTATCCTCTACCCAACACTTTAAATGTATTTAAAAATAATTTGTCTCCTAAACTCTTTTAAAAAACTTTGAACATTTTAAAGTCACTTATATCTCCCCGATCTCCCTTCCACGATGCGGTACCAGATATTCACCTGAATAACATGACCTCAAGAAACACGTTGAAATATCAAGAATAAAGTCATAGATAATATTTTAAAATCTCAATTATCAAAATATATCATTAAAACATTTATCTCATGCATATGGTTTAAGTGATCGAAAATCCGGATGCTACAATTCCTCCCCCTTAATATTAAATTTCGTTCTCAAAAGTAGAACTTACAGAACAACTCTGGATAGCGACTCCTCATGTCGGTCTCGGTCTCCAAAGTAGCTTAGTGATTCAGCCACTTGATTTTGACCATTTAAATCACCTTATTCCGCAAATTCCTCTCCTATCTACCCAAAATGCGGCATGGCTATGAGGTTCTGGAACATCAGATCAGAGTAATCAGAGCAATCAGATCTAGGTCGAGACGTGCTGATCTGGGTCGAGCATGCTGAACTGGGTCGAACTATGCTCATTTCGATCGAGTCGTGCTGATCGGGCTCGATCCATACTGATTAATTGAGCTGTGCTGATTGAGATCAAGTTGTGCTGATTCAATAGGGCTAATTTAACCTGGTAGATCCGATCTGATCCATCAGCATTGTACTGTTCTGGTAAGCGCTGAGCTGATCCGATAGCACTGTAGTATTTTTGAATAGCGCGAGCTGATATGATAAGAGTTGTGTTGATCTGATCGAGCTATGCTGATCTGAGTAGCGCTGGGCATTGTAGTGTAGAGCGAACTGATCTGAGTAGCGTTGTACTGTTGGAGTAGTGCAAGATGTTTTGAGTAGCTCTATGCTGATCTGTTAAGAGGTGTGTTGACCCATTAGCGTTGTCCTGGTCTACGAGTCAGCTTAGAGGAGGCTTTGACATTCTGATATGGGATTCAGCTTAGAGGAGGCTTGGACGTCCTGATCTGGGAGTCAGTTCAGAGGTACATTGATGTTCAGATCAAGAAAAAGCTCTGCTGTTCTGGTTGACTGTATATTAGTGCTGGGAGAAGCGTATCGGAGAAGCTTATTAGCACTTGTTATAGTTATATGACATGAGAGAATCGGACCGCTAGTCAAATGACTTAGATTTTTCTTAAATTATATCGTATTCCTTGAAAGCTCCTGCCTGAACGAAACCCCTATCACCATTAAACTGGTTGACGTTTTTCCTGATAGCGGGAGATTGGCTAATATATTTTGAAACCGTTGGAATCCTATTTCCGAAACCGTCATTTCCCGACCAGTCTTGAGGCTTGAGGTGGTCGGAGGATGGAGAACGACTATAGTGTAGGCATGCCATTTCTCGTAGTTTCTGACCATTTGGCTCAACTGGGTTGCTCGCCATCTGTTGTAGGCAGTAGTTCCTATCCTTGACTTTAATTTGAGACCAATATAGTTAATTGTGGTGTCGGTTGAGCTGGTTTTGAGCTATTCATGATCTGTTCAGTGTACGACCAGTTCATGTGAGGTCCCTGATCTAGTTTCCTCTTCGGTTATTGAGGGTTTGAGACCTGTAGTGGATGATTTTTTGATTGTAGGTGTTTCCTAGCTTCTGCCATGATTTCTCCAGCCTATTCGGTAGATATTGGACTTCTGGCATCGTCTGTGCCGCCAGATTGCGTGATCTGTTCTTCCAGTGTGCTTGGTTTGAGGTATTTTGGTAAGAAATTCCTTGAGGCACGAATGGAGCATGTGTTATAGCTTTGTAGAGATAAATTTAAGTGCTATGTGTTTGAATGCAATGTGTTGCTGCATGTTCTTATTAATATTTATTGTGAATGCATTTTATGGCATGGTATTGAGCATGTGCATTCATACTGGGCTCTTAGTTTCATTCGAAGTCGTTGTGTTGATTTAAGGGATCAATTTTGTAGCCTCGTTGGATTGGTGTTTTTTGTTGTACACTAATGAGGAGGGCATAGAGAACAAGCGGGTGGCTCCCGTACTCTCAATGTTGTGACTTGGATGCTTGGTGGTGAGGGTGTTGATAGCACACTCACGTTGTTTTTGTTATTCTGTTGAGGAAAGCGGGTAGCTCCCGCACCCTCGATGAAGGGCCCACCATCGTCAGTTTTTCATTGAGGTTGGTCGGGTCGCCCCCGTCACTCTAGATGATATTGCCACTGTGATGTTGTTGATCATGTTGTATCAGAGCTTAAGCTGAGATTAGCTCAATTTAGATTCTATTCCACCCGAGTCTAAACATGGTTCTTGTTTTGTTGCATGTGTTTGAATATGTGCTTTACCTATTTTTATCATTTACCCTGCTCAGAGATGGCATCTAAGAGGATAGGCAGACTTGGAAGTAGGTGGCGGTGGAATCTGGGGCTTAGAACCACGATGATGACATTAGTTCAGCCTATGTTCCAGAGCATAGACATGCTAGACCGATTGAGGACGAGGTGGAGCATTGTCTCACCAAGTCGATGAGATGAATTAGTCTTTGCGAGATTTCAACGGATGAATCCCCGACCTTCACAGGTGCTGAGGGAGGTTTGGTAGCCGAGGGATGGTTGGAGCACATGGAGGGTCTATTTGACAGACTCAACTATGATGCAGACCGCAGATTGAGTCTAGCGTCCTTCCAGTTGAGGGATCATGCACAGATATGGTGGAAGGGAACTTATAAGGCCATGATAGAGATTCGTGCAGTGATCTCATGGGAGAACTTCTGCTCAGCCTTTCGACAGGAGTATATTACGGAGTCTTACTATAATTCCAAGGAGCATGAGTTCAACCACTTGGTGCAGGGCAGCATGAAAGTGGCGGAGTATTCTTGTCAGTTTTCTTCTCTGCTCTTATGTCCCCCATATCGCTAGCCAGGAGAGGACAAAGCGGAATAAGTTCTTGGAGGACTTGAAACCAGATCTATTCCCTTTGGTTTTGGCTAGTTCCCCTGCTACTTATGCTGCTGCGATGAACAAGACGATTGAAATTGAGGAGAGCTTGCTGAACATGCAGTATCAGGTTCAGTCACAGGTTTCTCAGGGTTTCCACCCCGTGCCTTCGAGGATGTATTCTTTTCAACCTCCTCAAGTATCTCAGCAGTCTCATCACCAAAGATTTAAGCCCAAAGGGAAGCAATTTAAGAAGAAGTCGAGTTCTAGTTCTCCGACTTTGATAATTCTGGTGGAGGCAGTTAGAGGTCAGTGTTTTGTGGCCTGTGTGGAGGTAAGCATCGACTTCGCAGGGAATGGAGTACAAGGAGCCTGCTCTTAAACTAGGTTCCCATCTATCCAACTGTTGGTATTTTCTTTTTGTCTCTTATGTAAAACTATCTTTATTCATTTATATAATTACACTCTTTCATGACATTTTTTATCTTTTCTTTTATTGCACAAACTTGTTAGATAAAGACCTTGAATGCACTATAGTGTATGTAAGATGTGATAGTGGATTTGAGGGCTATCATGAAACACATCTAATAGTCACTGTGTATTCTAAATGAGTTCCTAGTCGATTGGGCCGTCCAGAACAAGGATAAGGGCCGTCAGAGTTTGATACTAGCATCTGCGATGAAAAATACCATGTTTGGTGGGAACATGGAGATGTTATGAGCATGCATGATAGATAGCACCTGGTGGTCTTTCGAACAACTATCTTTCGGACTTTCCAAGTGGTTACCATTTGTCGAGTGGATTAAGTCCGATGTTTTGGTTGTACATAATTATTCCTTATGACTCGAAACATCATTGAGACTCTACGTGATAAGAGCCTCACTTTGACTAGTTTACCAACTTCGTGAGGGTCATCAGGTCGCGAGATTGTGTGAGGTCCCAATGCATGTAGGAGTCGATGCATTGTTATTGAGGATTCACCGCTTTGCCGTAGTGAGTGGATATCCTATGTTATCTGAGGAGATAATAGTGTGACAAATCTCTGACCAGAGTACTGCGCTTTAGGTAAATGGGTTTACCTAGTAGCACATGCTATGTCGCAATTTGTTCTCTAAGATATATTGCATGGCTATCAAATCTATAGAGACTCTAGATTTACCAATTTTCATTGACTGGTTCGGGATAGTTGAGCTGAAGGGACTGTTAACGCTAACCATGACCTACTTGTTCTTGCAGACACTAGCAGTGATAACAAAGGAATCATGGGGAGATGTTGTTAGACGCTTTACCATGGTTTGATGGGTAAGTCAGAGAATGTATTCTCCGAGTCACAATGAGTTGTGAGTCCACATTATCTGTATACCTGAACTATTGAGGGTCACACAAGTACCGATTTTCTAATTCCCCTACAGATATGAAACTCAAAGTGTTGAGTATAGTGAAAGGGGGTATGGGAATATTGTTAGAGTAGGTGCCCAACTAGCCAACTTGTGACAAGTGGGTTCTTGTTGACTCTGTGTAAAACGATCTTTATTTATGAAATTCGCATATTTACGGCATTCTTTATATTCATTATTATGATTTCAAATTGTTAGATAAAGATCTTGAATGCACTATAGTGTATGTTAGATGTGATGTGGATTTGATGGCTACCATGAAACACGTCAAATAGTCACTGTGTATTCTAAACAATTTCCTAGTCTATTGGACCGTCCAAAAGAGGATACTTCATTAGAGGGTGGTGAAATTTTTAAAATAGTTGGAGGGTAATTCATAAAACTAAATGACCTTGTTTTATGTTTTAATGTTTTTTAATGAATAGTCTGTAATGTATGTCTGTTTTTCAATTCAGTATATTTGCCACCATTGCCAGAAGCCTGGGAATTGGAGGAGAACTGTCGGGATTACCTCGAGCAAAAGGTATATTCTACATTGAAATAAATATGTCTCTTAACTCGACTTCTTGGGTACTTGATACCGGATGTGGATCTCATATTTTCCATGACTTGTAGGTAATGACAAGAAGTCGGCATCTTAGGGTGGGTGAGACCCACTTGAGGCTTGGAAACAGAGCAAGGGTTGTAGCCGTAGCGATATGAAATGTGTATTTATTTCTTCATTCATATTTTAAGTTGTTATTGGAAGATGTTTTATTTGTTAATGAATTAATAAAGAACATTATTTCTGTTTCTATGCTTGATAGTGATGTATATTCTTGTCATTTGCTAATTTTATTTGCAATATTTACAAGAATGAATGTTTAATTGGAATTGAGGAACGTGAAAATTATCTGTCCAACTTAAAATTGAGAGAAGTTCCAACTCACGATGTGTCCCCCTTAGTATTGGTACTAAGTCTGGCCACACTTACTTCATCACCTTTACCGATGATTACTCTAGGTATGAGTCTTTGTACTTAATGAAACACAAGTCTGTGAAAGGTTCAAGGAGTTCAAGGCTGAAGAAGAAAATCAATTGGGAAAAAGTATTAAAACACTTCAATCCGTTCAAGGTGGAGAATACTTGAGTGCTGAATTTCAAGACTATATTAAGGAGAATGGGATTCTCTCAAAATAGAACCCTCCGGTTGTCAGGCCTCGTGCTCTACTCAGAGTTAAACCAAGGAAGCATAGCGGAAGCATACAAAAAGTGGCTTAAAATTTCGCTTTAGGCCTGGCGGTTTAAAACATATAATTTAAAATACACAATACTCAAAGTAATCCCAATATTTTACAATCACTCAGTACAAGAGTACAATTTTTAAACAAATACAAATACCATTACTACAACGGATAACACAATACAGTACTAGACATATATGCTATACGCTAACTGGGACACTCTATCCACCTCCTGGGGCACCTCCAGCTGGGTCAAAGCCACGACCAGCAGAGAAACCTGGGAATCCTGAAAACACACACAGGCAACAATACACCAGCCCTAGAGGGACCTCGGGGTCAAACCCCAGTACGGAGAGCAGCAATAAACAGCATAAGGAAAGCAGCAGATAAATATGCACATGCTATGCAAGGGATCAAGGCTACAACCGAAAACAGGAATCCAAAGGATCTCAACAACAGCTCAACAGCAAGATCTGATCAAAGGAACAATCAGTAGTGGCCACGAGATGGTGTACTGAGCATATGGGAGCTACTACTCGTCTCCAATACACCGTACCAGATGCCAACAAACAACTCCACCTGCTGTTGCTCACTCATGAGATGTGGGAGCTACCCACTCCGTTCATAGCAGCTAACAATCCCAGTAGGGAGAATGAGGTACGGGAGTTACCCGCTCAGCCTCCAAGGTATACGGGAACTACCCGCTCGTCCTTGAACATAGCATCCTGGTACTCTCAATTCAACAGAACAGGCATAGCTAGCAAAACAGAGCTCAATAGGATAATGCGTGTATGCAAATGCAACAACTGATATCAATACAATGCACAAACGATAACAGCACAGAGCACACACACAGCCAAGCATATAATCCATGCTCAATCCTAAGCTGTAAACAAGCTCACATCCGTACCTCAAATATTTGTGCAATAATTACTACAAGCAGATTGCCACAATGACGCAGATCCACCACCTGCTCAACGGAAACACAAGCAGCTGCTCAAAGACCGAAGCACAAAAACAGCAACAGCTGGGAGCTACAACTCAACCAGCGCTATCCTACCTCATCTAACTCAACAGAAAGCTCTAAACAAGCTTAAAGGCAGGATATGAACTTACCCCAACAAGCTAGGAGCGAAATCCGACGCTTATGCTAACAGACTACACAAGGGAGATGTCTTCTCACACCTCACCAGCTTCAAGCAAACGTTCGAAAACAATATGCAAACGAAGCGTCTCAGCAAGAGGACTTCAACGCTACCACTCTCGCTCTCGTCAGAGCTATCTACCGCCGGCAATCGAAGAAGATAAGGTTCGGTGAACAGTAGCTAGGGTATCGCGACAAGATTTGGCAATCGAGAAAATATTCTAAGTATGGAAACTGGATACTCAATTCGAAGACCAAGTCCTCTCTTAAAAGCCAAAGCTGCTCACAGCTATTGGAACAGTATCCACGACACTTAATCTATCACAACTGATATTCCCTCTTGCAAAACAGATCTTGCAACAGATCTCTCACTAAGCCAAAACAGATCTCTACTAACTCAAACGACGTCGCAGAGAACTACTGTCGCAACTGGACACGTCACCCGCTACTCACTGCTGAACACTAACCAACATCTGTTAGCAACGCTACAACAGATCTCTCACACAGCTGACGCTATCACAACTCACAGCTGAGTATTCTTCGCTATCCAAAACGCTGTTGATCCAACTAATCCAAACGACGACGTAGAAGCACCCGCTACTGAAAGCACTCTAGTGCGCTCTCTACTGCTCAGCGACAACAGATCTTGCTATGACTGATGAATACTACCACTACTGCTTACGTCACCACTGTTGAACGCCAAAATTCAGCGATGACTCGCGCTAACTGCTGAACAGATTCCGTGCCAACTCTAACTCTCCAGAACTGTTCCAAGGGCTAAAACAAAACCAGATAGCTTCTCCAAGCTCAAAAAGTCAAAGCTGATCTTAACAAAACCCAATTAATTAACTCAATTAATCTTATCAGCTTTCGGGTCTCACATCTCTCCCCCACTAAAACAGGATTTCGTCCTCGAAATCATTCAACTCCAAAACAAGAGTTCAAAATAACTGGGGAAAGGAACACAAGCAACCAACTACTGGAACAAAAACAACATCTACTCAAACAGATGCGGCCACTCACGCTGCATCTTCTCTTCCAGTTCCCAAGTATCTTCTTCTCTACTGTGCTTGCTCCACTGAACCATCACCAAGGGAATTGTTTTATTCCTCAGCTGTTTCTCTTTTCTATCCAATATCTGCAAGGGATACTCAACATAGATCAAAGTAAGATCTAACTCAACCTCGTCAGTTCTCAACACATGTGAGGGATCTGGCTCATACTTCTTCAGCATCGAAACATGAAACACATCATGTAAGGAAGATAAATCTGGTGGCAACAACAGTCGATAAGCCAAAGGACCAATATTCTCTAAGATCTCATAAGGACCAACATAGCGAGGAGCTAACTTACCCTTGAGACCAAATCTCATAACACTGCGGAAAGGAGAAACCTTATAGAAAACTAGATCACCAACCTCAAATTCTAAGGGCCTACGCCTCTTATTCGTATAACTAGCTTGGCGATCTTGAGCAGCTTTCATTCTTTGGCGAATCAAGTCCACCTGATCTCTCATATGCTGCACAAACTCTGGAGAAGACAGCTGCTTCTCCCCCACTTATTCCCAACACACTGGCGATCTACACTTTCTGCCATACAAAGCTTCAAATGGTGCCATGCCAATCGTGACCTGATAGCTATTATTATAGGAAAACTCAACAAAAGACAACGAGTCTTGCCATACCACTGAAGTCCATCACAACAGCTCTAAACATATCCTCTAGAATCTGGATAGTCCTCTCCGATTAGCCATCTGTCTGGGGGTGATATGCTGTACTCATAACCAATCTAGTTCCCAAAGCTATTTGAAAACTCTTTCAAAACCTGAAAGTAAACCTTGGGTCATGATCTGAAACAATCGAAACTGGCACACCATGCAACCGCACCACAAAATCTATGTACAGCTTCGCCATCTTCTTCAAAGAATAGCTCATGTTGTAGGGAAAGAAGTGCGCAGACTTCGACAATCTGTCTATCACAACCCACACAGATCACAACCTCTGCTGGAACGGGGCAAACGCGTGACAAAATCCATAGCTATGTGCTCCCAATTCCATTGGGGCACCTCTAAGCTATGCAAAAAACCACCAGGTCTCATCCTTTCTACCTTGACTTGCTGACAATTCAGACATCGCGCTACAAAATCAGCAACATCACTCTTCAAACCTGCCCACCAGTAATGCTGCTTCAAGGCATGGTACATCTTCCTTGCACCAGGATGGACACTATATCTACTGCAGTGAGCTTCTCGCAAGATCTCTTCCTTCAAATCAATCAGATTTGGCACAACAAGCCTGCCATGAAACCTCAAACACCCATCAGAAGAAACAGAATACTCCTCAAGCTGACAAGCTCTAACCTTCAGCTTCAACTGATGGATGGATGGATCAGTTCTCTGAGCTTCTCTAATACTAGAAACAACCTGTGGCTCAACTTGAAAGAAGACACCACAACATAATCCTCGGCTGGATAGAATCTCCAACCAGTAGTGCTAAGATGCTCATGGACCTTCGAAATCTGCATCGAAGCCAGCATCGCTATTTGAGCCTTCCTTCTCAATGCATCAGCAAGTACATTCATCTTCCTAGGCTGGTATTTGATCTCACAATCAAAATCCTTTAGCAGCTTCATCCATTTACGCTGTCTCATATTCAATCTGACTGAGAAACAAATACTGAAGACTCTTGTGGTCGGAGTACACCACAAATTGCTCACCATACAGGTATTGCCGCCAAATCTTCAAAGCAAAAACCACTGCTGCTAACTCCAAATCATGAACTGGGTAACGAGTCTAATGCGGCTTCAATTGCCGAGAGGCATAAGCAATGACTCGACCATTTTGCATCAACACACAACCCAATACATTCAAGGAAGCATCTGCACAAACAACAAAATCACCTGAACCACACGGCAGAGCTAACACAGGAGCAGAAGTTAACTTCTCCTTGAGCAACAGAAAACTATTCTCGCATTGCTCAGTCCACAAAAAACGCTTGTCTTTCTGAGTCAACTGCATCATTGGCTTAGCTAACTAGAAAATCCCTCGATAAAACGACGATAATAGCCAGCCAAACCCAAGAAACTACGAATCTCAGCAACACTCTTGGGACGTTCCCAGTTAAGAACAACCTCAACCTTACTGGGATCCACAGAAATACCATCAACAGAGATCACATGACCCAGAAACACAACTCGGTCCAACCAAAACTCGCACTTGGAAAACTTAGCATACAGCTGCGGGTCTCGAAACTTCAGAAGAACTAGCATCAAATGCTCTTTATGCTGCAAAGGAGTCTTAGAGTATACCAAATGTCATCGATAAACACAATCACAAACTGATCGATGAACTCTCTAAAGACTCTATTCATCAAGTCCATGAAAACTGCGGGAGCATTCGTCAAACCAAAAGGCATAACTAGAAACTCATAATGCCCATACCTAGTACAAAACGCAGTCTTCTCAACATCCTGCTCACGGCTGCACAACTGATGATACCCAGAACGCAGATCGATCTTTGAAAACACGGCAGATGCTTGCAACTGGTCAAAAATATCATCGATCCTAGTCAAATGGTACTTGTTCTTCACTGTCGCCTTGTTCAACTGCCAAAAATCGATACACATCCTCATCGACCAGTCCTTCTTCTTGAAAAACAAGATAGGCGCTCCCCACGGGGACATGCTAGGCCTAATGAATCCCTTCTCCAGCAAATCACTAATCTGATCCTTAAGCTCCCTCAACTCAGCAGGAGCTAAACGATACGGAGCACGCGAAATCGGAGCTGTACCAGGAACAAACTCAATGCTGAAGTCTATCTCCCGCCTCGAAGGAAAACCAGGACTCTCCTCCGGAAACACATCCAGGAAATGTCGAACCACGGGGACTCTACTAAGCTCTACGATCGAAGAAGAAGACACATCTAAGGCATAGATCATGAAACCAGCGTTCTCAGCTAAAACAGGCTAAACATCTCCATCGCAGAGACTAAAGGAATCTTCAACTGGGAATCTTGGCCGTAGAAATTCAATTTCTCTCCAGACTGGGGCCTAAATCGCACAACACCATGGAAACAATCCACAGTGGCCCTATAGCTAGACAACACGTCCATTACCACTATACAGTCAAAATCCCATATCACTAGCCTGATCAGTTTGGCTAACAACACACTCTCGCCAAACCTAAGAACACCATTCAGCAAAATCTCCTGGGAGAACAGGCTCGCACCGGCAGGAGTCGCAACAGATACAATATCACACAAAGGAGTGGTATGAAAACCATGCTCAACCACCAATGCATCAGAAATAAAAGAATGCGACGCTCCTGTATCAAACAACACACGTGCAGGAAAATCAAAAACAAAGCAAGTACCTTGGAAAATCCCACCGCCCGGTGTGCCTTCCGCTTGCTCCCTGGTCATGGCGTTCACTTGGGCAAACTGAGGTCCAGAAAATGAGGGTGGGAAGACTGTCCAAACCGCGAAGGACCAGGCTGTTGAAACGGCCTAAATTGAGGCTCCCCCAACCTCTGCTGCTGAACAGGAAAAGAAGAACGACCTCTAGACGATCCACCTCGACCCTGCGATGGAACTGCGGTATGCTGCGATCCAGACAAAGGACACACTCTGGCAAAGTGTCCGTACTTACAATAGACATTACAAGAACCCTGCACACCTACACACTGTGCTGTAGGGTGCTTTCCACCACACTGGCCACAATACTCCACCTTGGTACCACCGCTGCTGGAGCTACCAGAACCAGAAGAACTAAAACTAGACTTCTTTTTAAACTGCTTACCACGAGGCCTAAACCTCTGATGACCAAACTGTTGGGTTACCTGTTGCTGCTGTTGGGGTGGCTGAGACGATTGCACAGACTGGGAAGATTACGCTCCCTGAACCACTGGACGACTACGCTGCGCCACCTGCGGCCTACCACGAGACCGACGGTTCCTCAAACCTTCCTCGATGTCGATCGCACTTTCCACCGCCTCTGCATAGCTCTTTGGTGAGCTAGCCAAAACCAACGAATACAACTCCTCGTTCAACCCCTCAAGACACCTAGTTCTCTTTGCTCTCTCCCGACCAGAAACATGAGGCACGTACGCAAGAAGGGAAGAAAACCTACGGGCATACTCTCTAGCAGACATAATGCCCTGCTCCAAATTATCGAACTCACGCTCACGAGCGTCACGTAGGACTCTGGGACATACTCCTGACGGAATGCAACAAAAAACGGTCCCACGTAATCCCTACTCCATTCTCTTCCAAAGTCCTCGAAGCGCCTCTCCACCAACGCTCCGCACCTTTCCTCAACTGGAAAATAGACAGACTCAACTTGAGATCATCATCATACTGCACACGGTTAAACAAACCAGTGACATGCTGAAACCACGAATCTGCATCCGCACTAGACTCATCCCCATTGAAAACCTGAGGATTCAGACGCTGGAACCTCGCCATAACGAGTTCCATATTGTTCACATGAGCAGCCAACTCATCAACCTCATCCTCGGCGTGCCTACCACGACCACGACGGGGAAAACTACGCAGATCACCTTCTGTCTGACCTTCAGACCCTTCCGCAATCAGCCCTCTACCTCTACCCCTACGTCTAGGCGGCATCTAAGAAACTAAAACAATTACAGCACAAGTAATTGCAACATATAGATAACATAATCAAGCATATGCAATATACAGCACCGTGCCTAGACTCAAGTGTGATCAAAAGAAATCAAGCTTATCCCAGCTTAAGCTCTGATACCAAAAATGTCAGGCCTCGTGCTCTACTCAGAGTTAAACCACGAAAGCATAGCGGAAGCATACAAAAAGTGGCTTAAAATTTCGCTTTAGGCCTGACGGTTTAAAACATATAATTTAAAATACACAATACTCAAAGTAATCCCAGTATTTTACAATCACTCAGTACAAGAGTACATCATTTAAACAAATACAAATAACAGTACTACAACGGATAACACAATCCCACAAGCACAGGGCATTCCCCGGCTAACAGTACTAGTACATATATGCTATACGCTAACTGGGACACTCTATCCCCCTCCTGGGCACCTCCAGCTGGGTCAAAGCCACGACCAGCAGAGAAACCTGGGAATCCTGAAAACACACACAGGCAACAATACACCAGCCCTAGAGGGACCTCGGGGTCAAACCCAGTACGGAGAGCATCAATAAACAGCATAAGGAAAGCAGCAGATAAATATGCACATGCTATGCAAAGGATCAAGGATACAACCGAAAGCAGGGAGCCAAAGGATCTCAACAACAGCTCAACATCAAGATCTGATCAAAGGAACAATCAGTAGTGGCCACGAGATGGTGTACTGAGCATATGGGAGCTACCCACTCGCCGTACCAGATGCCAACAAACAACTCCACCCGCTGTTGCTCACTCAAGAGATGCGGGAGCTACCCACTCCGCTCATAGAAGCTAACAATCCCAGCAGGGAGAATGAGGTACGGGAGTTACCCGCTCAGCCTCCAAGGTATACGGGAACTACCCGCTCGTCCTTGAACATAGCATCCTGGTACTCTCAATTCAACAGAACAGGCATAGCTAGCAAAACAGAGCTCAACAGGATAATGCGTTATGCAAATGCAACATGGGATATGAATACAATGCACAAACGATAACAGCACAGAGCACACACACAGCCAAACATATAATCGATGCTCAATCCTAAGTTGTAAACAAGCTCACATCCGTACCTCAAATCTTTGTGCAACAATTACTATAAGCAGATTGCCACAATGAAGCAGATCCACCACCTGCTCAACGGCAACACAAGCAACTGCTCAAAGACCGAAGCACAAAAATAGCAACAGTTGGGAGCTACAACTCTACTAGCGCTATCTTACCTCATCTAACTCAACATAAAGCTCTAAACAAGCTTAAAGGCAGGATCTGAACTTACCCCAACAAGCTAGGAGCGAAATCCGACGCTTATGATAACAGACTACACAAGGGAGATGTCTTCGCACACCTCACCAGCTTCAAGCAAAAGTTCGAAAATAATACGGCAACACAAGCAACTGCTCAAAGACCGAAGCACAAAAATAGCAACAGTTGGGAGCTACAACTCTACTAGCGCTATCTTACCTCATCTAACTCAACATAAAGCTCTAAACAAGCTTAAAGGCAGGATCAGAACTTACCCCAACAAGCTAGGAGCGAAATCCGACGCTTATGATAACAGACTACACAAGGGAGATGTCTTCGCACACCTCACCAGCTTCAAGCAAAAGTTCGAAAATAATATCCAAACGAAGCGTCTCAGCAAGAGGAGTCCAATGCTACCACTCTCGCTCTCGTCGGAGCTGTCTACCTCCGACAATCGAAGAAGATAAGGTTCAGTGATCAGTAGCTAGGGTATCGCGACATGATTTGGCAATCGAGAAAATATTCTAAGTATGGAAACTGGATACTCAATTCGAAGACCAAGTCCTCTCTTAAAAGCCAAAGCTGCTCACAGCTGCTGGAACAGTATCCACCACACTTAATCTATCGCAACTGATATTCCCGCTTGCAAAACAGATCTTGCAACAGATCTCTCACTAAGCCAAAACAGATCTCTAATAACTCAAACGATGTCACAGAGAACTACTGTCGCAACTGGACACGTCACCTGCTACTCACTGCTGAACACTAACAAACATCTGTTAGCAACGCTACAACAGATCTCTCACACAGCTGATGCTATCACAACTCACAGCTGAGTCTTCTTCGCTAATCCAAAAAGCTGTCATTCCAACTAATCCAAACGACGACGTAGAAGCACCCGCTACTGAAAGCACGCTAGTGCGCTCTCTACTGCTCAGCGACAACAGATCTTGCTACGACTGCTGAATACTACCACTACTGCTGACGTCACCACCGCTGAACGCCAACATTCAGCGATGACTCGCGCTAACTGCTAAACAGATTCTGTGCCAACTCTAACTCTCCATAACTATTCCAAGGGCTAAAACAAAACCCGATAGCTTCTCCAAGCTCAACAACTCAAAGCTGATCTCAACAAAACCCGATTAATTAACTCAATTAATCTTATTAGCTTTCGGGTCTCACACCGACCACGCCACAACTCAATGGTAGCGGAGCGTTGTAATCAAACCTTGATGGACATTGTTCGATCCATGATGAGCTTCACTGAACTTCCTACCTCGTTTTGGAGCTATGCGCTCGAAACAACGGTCATGTTGTTGAAAAATGTCCATACCAAGGCAGTGGATAAAACTCCATATGATATATGGATAGGAAAGCCACCCAAGTACTCATACTTGAAGATTTGGGGATGTCCTGCTTACGTGAAGCAGACAGAGGGAGATAAGCTGGATAATATATCCATGTTACGCTACTTCATTGGGTATACAAAGAATTCGATTGGATACTGTTTCTACTATCCCAGTGAAACAAAAGTGTTTGTTTCTAGAAATTCCACCTTTTTGGAGAAAGAATTTCTACTTGATAAAAAAGGCAAGATAATAGAACTCGAAGAAGTTCGAGAACCAACTGAAGTATCAAGTGAATCTCACACACCTCAAGAACCAATCCTTGATATGGAAACACCTAGGAGATCTGAAAGGGTTCCTGTTAGATATGGCTTCCTGCTTGAAGAGGATCAAAATGATCAAACTGTTGGATGTGATCCAAGAACCTTCAAGGAGGCGATTTTCGATGCTGATTCAAATTTGTGTCTTGAATCAATGCAATCTGAGATTGACTCAATGCATTCTAACCAAGTTTGGACTCTTGTAAATCCTCCCAAAGGAATAGTTCCTATTGGCTGCAAATGGATATACAAGAGAAAACTTGGGCTTGATGGTAAGGTATTGACCTACAAGGCACGACTGGTCGCAAAAGATTACACTCAAAGGCAAGGTGTTGACTATGATGAAACCTTTTCGCCAGTTGCAATCTTCAAGTCGATTAGAATGCTTCTAGCCATATACGCATGGTACGACTATGAGATATGGCAAATGGATGTGAAGACTGGGTTTCTTAATGGAAACATTAAGGAGGAAATCTATATGACACAGCCTGACGGTTTCACATCCATAGGAAGTGAGCATAAAGTATGCAAACTTCAGAGATCGATCTACGGTCTCAAGATTTGGAACCTGAGGTTTGATGAACAATTAAAGTATTTGGTTTCGTAAAGAATCCCGAGGAGCCATGTGTATATAATGTTAGAGTAGATGCCCAACTAGCCAACTTGTGGCGTGTGGGTTTATAGACTCTTGTATATGACAATCTTTATATATATGATATTCGCATTTATTCGTATGGAATTCTTTACTTTCATTGTGTTGTATGATGATTAACAATTGCGTTGAGTAAAGACCAAGAATGCACTATAGTGTATGTTAGATGTGATAGTGGGTATGACGGCTATCATTAAACACATCTAATAGTCACTGTGTACTCTGAATTAGTTCCTAGTCGATTGGGCCGTCAAAATGATGATAAGGCCGCCCGAGCTCGAGACTAGTATCTGCGATGCGAAGTACCATGTTTCATTGGTAGGGAATATTGTGATGTTCTGAGCATGCAGATAGATAGTGACCTGGTGATCTATCGAACTACCCTCGTTCGGACTTTCCAAGTTGTTACCATTTGTCGAGTGGATAAGTCCGAGGCCTTGGTTGTACTGATTAGTCCTCACGACTCGAAACGTCATTGAGACTCTTCATGATAGGCGTCTCACTTTGACCCGTTTGTCGACTCACTTGGGGTCATTAGGCGGCGGGATTGGGTGAGACCCCGATGTATGTAGGATTCGATGCATCGTTGTCGAGGAATCACCGCTCGCAGACATGCGTGGATATCCTATTCTATCTGAGGGGATAATAGTGTATAAATCTCTGGCCAGAGTACTAGAAGTGTTTTAGGTAAATGTGTTTACCTAGTTGCACTCGCGATGTCACTATTCGATCTCCAAGATGTATGCATAGCTATCGGATCTATAGCGACTCTCGATTTACCAATGGTCGTTGATCTGATCGGGATATATGGATTGAAAGGACCGTACTGTACGCTAACCACGACCAACTGGTTCTTACAGGCACTATCAGTGATACCTAGGGGATCATGGGGCGATGTTGCTAGACGCTCTTACCATGATCCGATGGGCAAGTCCGGAATATCGTGATTTCCCGACGTTGAGGGGCAAAACGGTCATTTTGCACTGGGGTTCTGAAAAATGGTTTTTCAGATCATAGTATTCAGTTTTGGAAACTGAGTCGATCCAACCGATCTGATCGGTGATCGGAGTTATGATGAAGTCACGGTGATAGGGATGAACCGAATGTTCATCCGTTGGACCCGGGCCCGTTGGGCCGGTCCAAGTCTATCATGAGTCTACTTAATGTAGACTTAGGCTTCATAACTAACAATTAATTCATTAATCAAACCCTAGCTAAAAGCGCCGCCCCCTCTACTCTCTCAAAAGCCGCCGCCGCCGCCTACGCCGCCGCCTTGCTTCGCCGGAATTTGTTCCGGCCAACTTGACGAGGAGAATCCGTCCGTTCTGATCTCGTCAGGCCTTCTAGTGCAGGCTGACGAAGGAGTCTCGCTTTCCGTCGTGGACCTGATTGACGTAGTCTACCGCCGCTTACCGTGAAGTGCCGGTTTCCTCGCGAAATTGGTCGGAGCCAGGCACGAGTTGCCAGCAAGGTAATCAACTAAAACACCCTATGGTTGTATTTGATATTATTGTATTGATCATCTCCCGGCCAAATTTTTGTTCTTCCGCTGCCTCGCCGGGAGGCGTGATCCGGATCCGCCACGGTTCCCCAACATATAATAAGGTAGTTAAGAATGCTGTGACATTCCTTGTACTTTATGTTGATGACATTCTACTCATTGGGAATGATGTAGGAATGCCGCAATCAACTAAAGTATGGTTATCTGGTAGATTCGCGATGAAGGACATGGGTGAAACATCCTATATTCTGGGATTATAGATCTATAGACATGGATCGAAAAGGATGCTCGGACTCAACAAAGCGACCTATATCGATACCATACTTCAGAGGTTCTATATGGAAGAGTCCAAGAGAGGCACCTACCTATGAGCCACGAGGTCACTCTATTAAAGTCAATGTGTCCGAAATTAATGAGGAGAAAGAGAGTATGACACGTGTGCCATATGCCTCGACAATAGGTAGTATTATGTATGGTATGATTTTGACCAGATCGGATGTCGCATATGCTCTGAGTGTCACGAGCCGCTACCAAGCCAACCCCTGCCAAATGCATTGGAAGGCTGTAAAAGATATTCTTAAGTACTTACGAAGGATAAAGAATATGGTCATGGTCTATGGGGGTGGTGAACTGAAATTGGAAGGCTACACTGATTCTAGCTTCCAATGCAATGTGGATGACTCGAAGTCAACCTCTGGATTTGCATTCATGCTCAATGGTGGTGCTGTCTCTTGGAAGAGTTCCAAGCAAGACACCATCGTGGAGTCAACCACTGAGGCCGAGTACATCGCAGCATCAGCTGCTGCAAAGAGAGGTGGTTTGGATGAGTAATTTCGTCCAAGAGTTGGGCATAATTCCTGAAGGAGTTGGTCCAGTCCCGGTGTACTGTGACAACACGGGTGCCATTGTGCAAGCAAAGGAACCTAGGTCTCACCATACCACATGATTTGTCAGGCCCGGTGCACAAAGGCTACACTGATTCTAGCTTCCAATGCAATGTGGATGACTCGAAGTCAACCTCTGGATTTGCATTCATGCTCAATGGTGGTGCTGTCTCTTGGAAGAGTTCCAAGCAAGACACCATCGTGTATTCAACCATTGAGGCCGAGTACATCGCAGCATCAGCTGCTGCAAAGAGAGGTGGTTTGGATGAGTAATTTCGTCCAAGAGTTGGGCATAATTCCTGAAAGATTTGGTCCAGTCCCGGTGTACTGTGACAACACGGGTGCCGTTGTGCAAGCAAAGGAACCTAGGTCTCACCATACCACATGATTTGTCAGGCCCGGTGCACAAATCAGAGATTAAACACGCAATTACAGATACGGAAGAATTAAAATTGACTAAAATTTTTCGCTTTGTCCTGACTTAGAAAACATAATTTAAAATTATATTTACACTTAAAATACCAGTTTTACAACAATACAAAAGCTCCATTCCACAGCAGCAAATACAGCGAGTACCAACAGAATTTTCAAATCTGTTTACAATGGTGGCACGAGGTATTCCCTGGCACCAACACCAATACATATATAATTATATATATATATAATCAACCTCTGGGGACATCATCAGATGACTCACCACCACGGCCAGCTGAATAACCTGGATAACCTGAATGGCACATAACAAACCAAACAGCTTCAAAGGGACGGGGTCAAACCCCCAGTACGGAGAGCAACATAAAACAACAATTAGACAGCAACAGATATAAATGAATGTGCTATGCATGAGGACAACAGGATACAAGGGCAGTAGGCTACAATCGAAACAGGAAGTCCAAATGAGCTCAAGAACAACTCGACAGCTTACACAGGCTTCAAGAGAAAAGTAAGTGGCCCTAATGTATGTGAGAGCGTGGTAGCTATCCACTCGTCTCAACACACTGTACCGGAGCATAAATCTAATTACTCAACCTACTGTTGCCAAAGCTCATGAGAGCGTGGTAGATACCCACTCGTCTCATAGCGGCTAACAACTAGATCAGCAGGGAAATGAGGAGCACGGTATTGTAGCTCGTCCTAAATAAAAGCATCCTGGTACACACGGGTTAGCACAACAACAAATGGCTAACATGGTATGAGCTCAACAAGGAATAATGCGTGTATGCTAATGCAGAAGCTTACAATAATCAGCACAGAGACTAGCAGTAAGCAACAACGATACGATAGCATACACACTGCACTGTTAGAGTAGATGCCCAACTAGCCAACTTGTGGCGTGTGGGTTCATAGACTCTTGTATGAAACGATCTTTATATATGATATTCGCATTTATTTATTGCATTCTTTACTTTCATTGTGTTGTATGATGATTAAAAATTGCGTTGAGTAAAGACCTAGAATGCACTATAGTGTATGTTAGATGTGACGGATATCATGAAACACATCTAATAGTCACTGTGTACTCTGAATTAGTTCCTAGTCGATTGGGCCGTCAAAATGAGGATAAGGCCGTCCAAGCTTGAGACTAGTATCTGCGATGCGAAGTACCATGTTTCATTGGTAGGGAACATTGTGATGTTCTGAGCATGCAGATAGATAGTGACCTGATGATCTATCGAACTACCCTCCTTCGGACTTTCCAAGTGGTTACCATTGTCGAGTGGATAAGTCCGAGGTCTTGGTTGTACTGATTAGTCCTCACGACTCGAAACGTCATTGAGACTCTACATGATAGGCGTCTCACTTTGAC
>KQ993012.1:138592-162789 GCA_001598015.1 Dorcoceras hygrometricum
GAAGTACCATGTTTCATTGGTAGGGAACATTGTGATGTTCTGAGCATGCAGATGGATAGTGACCTGGTGATCTATCGAACTACCCTCGTTCTTCCAAGTGGTTACCATTTGTCGAGTAGATAAGTCCGAGGTCTTGGTTGTACTGATTAGTCCTCACGACTCGAAACATCACATCATCACCCTAACCCTAAACACCTTGGCCGCCCCCCCTCCTCTCCCAAAAGCCGCCGCCGCCGCCTGCCTCCACCGTCGCCGCCGCTAATTGATCGGACTTGCTCCGATCAGTTTTTCGAGGAGAATCCGTCCGCGCTGATCTCGTCAGGCCTTCTAGTGCAGGCTGATGAAGGAGTCTCCCTTCCGGTCGTGGACCTGATTGATGAATCTACAGCCGCCTACCGTGAAGCGCCGGTCTTCTGGTAATTTCGGTTGGAGCCAGGCGCAAGTCGCCAGCAAGGTAACTGCCTAAACGCCCTATGAATGGTTCATAGTTTGCATTATTATTGAATTTTATTGAACGTTTCTCAGCCTAATTTTATTCTTTCGCTGCCTCTCCGGGAGACGGGATCCGGATCCGCCACGGTTCCCCAACATGCACATATACCAGCAAGCATACAAATACATCCATGCTTATCCCAAAGCTGTAATACAAGCTCAAATCCATACCTTAGCTTTTGTACTACAATTACCACAACACGAGTCTCGAACAACTCAGATCTGAAACCTGATTAGAAATGCGATAATCAGCTCAGGGACAGTCAGCACAGAACACTAAACTGGGAGCCATAGCTCAGCTCTATCCTACCCTTCGAGCACAACAGATAGCTCTCAATGAAGCATAAGAGAGGATCTAACACTTACTCGAAAGCACTACCTAAACAGAAGAACTAATCGGCCAGAATAAGAACAGGCGACACATTGTAGCTTCTTTGCATTCACTCTTCTAGCTGCTCAAAGCTCTCAAAAGCGGTATAGGAAGAACGGTCTTGGCAAGGGGAATCCAGTGCTACCTCCTTGCTCCAATCGGAGTTGTCTACCATCGTCGATCGGAAGAAATAGGTCACGGTGAACAGTAAGGGTTTTACTACAGTAGAGTGTATGTTACAAATACTTTCTAAGTGTTGGGAATTAATGGCGAGTACATGATCAAATTTTTTAGGATCAAACACTTACCATTAGGTAAAAGCTATAGCTGTTAGCCAAGGTGCAACTTTATTTCCTTATAATGTGGCAGCGCAGAGTGCACCTGTTATGTGCATTAGGGTTGGGCTGTTAGGCCCATGAGTTCGGGGAGGTGCGTGTCTAATTGCTGGTGCTGTCTCATTTCCCTTAGAGATCAGTCTTACACTTTCCCCTACCGTCGGCCCTATCCCCAACAGAGATATTATTACCCGTTAAGATCTGGCATCACACTTTTACAGCCCACATGGCCAATCAGATCAAGCGGTGTAACGTCAGCAGCTTGATGTACGAGAACTTCCAGGAGTCACCATCCCAGTATGCTCTCACCCATGCACACAATTGTTAGGATCAAGCGCTTACCACTAGGCCAAAATCTATAGCTGTTAGCCAATGTGTAACTTTATTTCCATATAATGTGGCAGCGCAGAGTGCACCTATTATGTGCGTTAGGGTTGGGCTGTTAGGCCCATGAGTCTGGGGAGGTGCGTGTCTAACTGCTGGTGCTGTCTCATTTCTCTTAGAGATCAGTCTTACTATTTCATCTACCGTCTTCTCTATCCCCAACAGAGATAGTATTACCCATTAAGATCTGGCATCACACTTTTACAGCCCACATGGCCAACCAGATCTAGCGACGTAACGTCTGCAGCTTGACGTACGAGAACTTCCCAAGAGGTCACTCATCCCAGTATTGCTCTCACCCATGCACGCTTAACTCAACAAAAGTCCTCTATTTATATAACATAAATCTCCCCAGATCTGGTGAACAGTAGTCACCGACAACTCAGGGCTCCCAGCTGGTACCAGCTCAGATCTGGGCACTATAACAGATTTGACTCCTCTATGCTATATCAGATCTGACTACCACCAAACGACATCGCATATGAGTCCCACTCAAATCTGACCAGCTCACTAGTCTCTCTCTCTCTTCCAGCTGGTATACGTCATCCAGCTGCACTCTAGCACAACACGCACCAGATCTGGTATCTCAAACCAGTATACAGGATACCCAGCAGTAATAGATCTCAACGGATCACGCAGACCAGCTCCCACCAAAGCTGACCCTTACCTTCTCTCATCCGGTCTGGACCACAAACCACTCGCACATCCATATTTGATCACAAACACTGTCCAGCACATAATACACTCGACCAACATCTATACTGGTAACCCGAAACGACGTCGCACTACCTCCCGATCTGGACAACCAGTCAACTCATAAGAGGACCAACTCCCACTCGTTCAGATCTGACATCAGCCGATACCCATGAACCGTACCGGTTTACACTAAAACAATGAACCAGGCAGGTCCACACAATACTAACAGATTTCTCTCTTCAAAGCTGGTTTCCTCCAAATGACATCGCTTCATCACCCGCTTTGAATACTTAGTTTAGAGTACCCATAATGGCTTGGGACAACAATTCTTAAGCACCCAACTAACCAGATCTGAGCTATTCTACGCACGAACCAGCTAACTCTCTTTCAAATATTATACCAACACCCGATTAATTATCCAGACCTCACATTCCTCCCCCACTAAAATGAGATCATCCTCGAAATCAAACACCAACTCCAGAACTAAATCAAAATCTCAACATCAAAATAATATCACTACGTCACCAAAAATGAAAATACTCAAATATACTATTCACAACAGTCCTAAGTCAGACAGAACAACTACAAACCACGAATTAAGGTGACTGGGAATACAACATCAAAAATTCTATATATGGAAGCTAATAAGATGCAAACTGAAACAGATGAGGCCACGCACGTTGCGTCTTCTCCTCTAACTCCCACGTAACTTCTTCCCTGCCATGCTTGCTTCACTGGAGCATCACTAAGGGAATGGTCTTGTTCCTGAGTTGTTTCTCCTTCTGTAACGCCCCAGTTTTAACGATTGTCCCCACTGTACCAACAATTGTCTTTCCAGCGTATTTTGTCCTCACTCGCACGCACCCTGAGAAACTTTCCAGGGGGTTACCCATCCCAAAAATGTCCCAAGTCAAGCACGCTTAACTTTGGGTTCTTAAGCGACGAGCTCCCGAACAGAAGACGCACCTTGTTGGTATAAGTAGTACCAATTAAATCTGATAAGCCTTCCTCAACTAACCTCAATTACATATATAACTTCCCAGTCTCGTAATCCCTCTCATTCTGGTGTGGGATCGGTTCATTCATGTGCCCCTTTGCCTCTAGAAGCCTTTCAGGGGCCGCTCATTGTCTGTGCAACCTATTGGCACCGACGATCACTCCCCGCCCTCTTTTGAGCCTCGGACCTCACATGCCCACCAGATTACGCTTGGTTCGTCCCCGAACCACACAGTACTAAGAGAGGTCGGCTTTGACACCAACTGTAACACCCCAGTTTTAATGACTTTCCCCACTGTACCAACACTGGTCTTTCCAGTTTTTTTTGTCCTTACTTGCACGCACCCTGAGAAACTTCCCAGGGGGTCACCCATCCCAAAATTGTTCCAAGTCAAGCATGCTTAACTTTGGAGTTCTTAAGTGATGAGCTCCTGAATAGAAGATGCACCTTGTTGGTATGATTAGTACCAATTAAATCTTATAAGCCTTCCTTAACTAACCTCAATTACATCTATAACTTCCCAGTCTCGTAATCCCTCTCATTCTGGTGTGGGATCGGTTCATTCATGTGCCCCTTCACCTCTAGAAGCCTGCCAGGAGCCGATCATTGTCCGTGCAACCTCTTGGCACCGGAGATCACTCCCCGCCCTCTTTTGAGCCTCGGACCTCACAAATTCCTGTCCAGAATTTGCAAGGGATACTCAACAAAACTCAACATTCGATCAAGCTCCACCTCATCAGTTTGTAGCACATGAGAAGGATCCGGTTCATACTTCCTCAACATACACAAGTAAACACATTGTGAAGTGAGGATAGTTCCGGTGGAAACAACAAAAGATAAGCCAAAGGACCGATCCTTTCCATAATTTCATAAGGTCCAACATAATGAGGAGCTAACTTTCCCTTGAGTCCAAATCTCATAACACTTCTAAAAGGAGAAACTTTCAAGAACACTCAATCACCAACCTAAAATTATAAAGGCCTACGCCTCTGGTTTGCATAACTAGCTTGGCGATCTTGTGCAGCCTTCATATGCCGTCGAATTCGATCGACTTGATCTTTCATTAACTACACAAATTCAGGAGAAGACAGATGCTTCTCCCCCACTTCCCAACAAATTGGTGACCTGCATTTCCTACTGTACAATGCTTCAAACGGATTCCAATCGTTAGTTATTATAAGAAAATTTCACCAGTGACAACGAATCCTGCCAGCTACCACTAAAGTCCATCACCATGGCTCGCAATATATCCTCCAAGGTCTGTATAGTTCTCTTAGATTGGCCATAGGTTTGGGGATGATAGGTTGTACTCATAGCCAATCTGGTGCCTAAAGTTGCTTGTAAACTCTTCCAGAATCTGGAAGTGAACCTTGGATCTCGGTCTGAAACTATGGATACAGGCTGATAGGATCAATTAGGATAAAAAACAGGCCTAGGAGTTCAGAAGGGGGGGGGTTGAATGAACTCCTTGGATTTTAATTTTTCGAAACATTAAAAAACAATTTTACAAGCGCCTAGCTTAACTCAGATCTGTATTACCAGATCTGAGGTATCTCAGTTCCAAATATGATTTCTCGACTAACAAAAAAAATATGTGCGGAAATAAGTCGATTGATCAGTGAACAGTATAAGTAAATAAATGCGATAAGTAAAAGTGCAGGGATAAGGATTTGTTCTGGAAGTTCGGATCTGAAGATCCTACGTCTCCCCTTCTTCCTTTGCAGGAAGGTTCCACTAGAATACTTTGATGTGTACAGACGTTGTAGACACCCGATCACCGAGCCTCGCTCCAAGTACAACTGCTGAATACAAAAAACTTGATTTTCCGAACTGCTTAACACAGCTAGTTCGTTACAGACTCAATCTAAACAATACAGTGAATACAATGTTTTGAGTGCTGTAAGTATCTTGAAGATAAAACAATTAAGAACAACGGGATGTTCTTCGAGATTTTGACAACTGGGACTTTGAGTACTTTTACGCTTGAATAATCCCAGAGATTCAGAGCTTCAGAGTGTAAGATGAAATCGAACGAGAGTTTTTAACGATTCACGGAGCAACTTCTCTGTTTGAAGTCTTCATCTAGTAATACTCTCCAATCTCAACGGTCAGTAGATATGAATCCCTTCATCGAATCTCCATTAGTGCTCTGCACAAGGTAAACTGCGCTGTCATAGCTTGATTTACTTGTTTACCAAATCGGGTAACCAGCGTATCAATCATTCTGCGTAATGCACGATTTTGCTCAAAATAGCTTCGATCTTTTTTCCTTAATTCAATTTTGACCGTTGCAATTTTCTCAAGTAAACTGATAACGTCTAAAGTAGTTGAAGCTCACATCTGTTGAAGTACTGACATATGAGTACTGCTCTCTTTCCCTTTTTGAATATCTAAACTGTCTCCTTACACGTAGAGTTATCACATCTGATATGTATATACTTGAATCTGAAATATACTTACTAAACACATACGCGGATCTGTCATTGTAGCCTCTTAATCAAATCTGAATACCCTAAAATCTGAATTCCTGACCCAACAACTGAAATATTCCTGAATACTCGATTCTGATAGGCTCGATAACTAAAATCTTCATATCTCTATAGTCTGAATGATCAAATCTGAGTCTCTAAAGCAAAATCTCCAACCCGATACCTGAAATCTGAGACAACTGTTTCCAAAGCTTTCGGATCTGAAAATTCTTACTGTTAACCATGATAACTGACTGTCCAGATCTGATTACTGAGATTCAGTTCTTATCTTATTTTTGTTATCACCAAAACTTATAAATTATATCTTAAAAATTTCCCCCTTTTGGTGATGTACAAACTTAGCAGCCTTTGACTTAAAGATACAAAAGATACCTGAAATCTGAGACAACTGTTTCCAAATCTTTCGGATCTGAAAATGCTTACTGTTAACCATGATAACTGACTGTCCAGATCTGATTACTGAGATTCAGTTCTTATCTTATTTTTGTTATCACCAAAACTTATAAATTATATCTTAAAAATTTCCCCCTTTTTGGTGATGACAAAACTTAGCAGCCTTTGACTTAAAAGATACAAAAATAAATTTCTCCAAGTCTGCTTTATATTCAACAAGAATCAAAGTACAAAAAGATTTGTACAAAGACCTGAAAAACTGTTAAAAAATGCAACTGATAAGATCTCTCCAATAATTAGTTCCCTCCAATCCAATATCTCCAGTCCCTTCTCTGTGAACCACCACCACCACGTTTCCTAGAGAGTTCACTCCTACTACCGCCAGGTCTGCTACCTTCATTTCCAGAACCATGTCTGCCACGATCATCAGGAGGAGGCTGTGGACCTCGACTGCTACCACTTTTCCCCTTTTTGGCATCACCACCCCTATGGATATAATTAACAAGCTCTGAAAACTGAGAGGTGAGGTGATTATAGTTTTCCTGTGCTTGCACAAGGAATTCCATTAAATCATGGGAAGGGCAGCTTGCTGGTCTTGTACCGCCTTCAATTAATCATCCATTTCCTGAGAGAATGCGGCTTTTTGTTCGTGCATCTCCTTTTGAATGTCCATTAGATCTGTTGTTACGATGGCACTATGTGCCCGAACTCCTTTCTTAAATTCAAGCAATTCAAGAGACAAGGCAGTTCTCTGAAGCTGTACTTCCTGTTTGACACTTTAAGAAGATCTCGGAAGACTTGGTCTTGCTGAGTAGGAGTTTCTGCAGCAGCTTTCTCAATATTATCGATCTTGGATAAGAGCTCATTCTTGAAATCGCCAATGCTTCTTGTATTCCGCATCTGCTTGAATGAAAGCTGAGTAACAGAGGACCAGAGCTGTTCAAGAGATTCGGCGAAGTCTGGTGCATGAGGAACAATAGAAGGCATCAAGATCTGGTCAACACCCAAAGGAGTATCATCGGTAGTGAAGAATATACAAGATTCGGTGGAAATACTCGGATTTGGAGAAATCATGTATCCAGGTGGTGCTGAGACAACATTCGGAGAGATCGGATCTGGTTTGCTAGTACTAGAGGAGGAACTCGAATATGAGGGAATCAACTATACATCTAGACCTTTGTGAAAAATGACAACAAAATCTGTCGGATCTACTGCTACATCTACCACTGTACCAACTACAACTATATCTCTACAAAAAATTATGCGAACCAAATGGTTGCAAGCGACCAAAATTAGAAAACTGTACAACTTCTATACATACATCAGCCCATTGTTTGCGAAGCAACATGAAAAACTCACTGATTGGGGCTAGAGTATCACCGAATTGCCATTGGGCTGGTATTTGCCATTCGAGAGAGAGAACTGGCTTGGGTAGGCGTATCCAAAAATCATTGGATTCTTGGATGAGCCAGGACCCATCAACCAAGGTCTTGGTTCGAATCCAGCACAAAGACCTTTTGTTCATATTTGATCGGGCAATCACTGCACCACGATCTCTATGTGCTCCTTCAAAAAGTCTTGAGCTACAAATCCGTTCCCACTTCAGGCCATGTATTCTCATCTGAGTTTGTAATGTCTTGAATGCAAAGAGATAGCATTAGAGAGCAAAGCTATGATCTGAAGATCAATGGCTGTCGTGGGTTGACCGGCTTTGAATTTTTTACGATGGGCTTCCAAGAATTTTCTCAGAATCATCTCTCTGTATTTAGAAATTATATACTCTCGCCTCCTCACAGCTGTCTGTAACGAATCAGTCTTTGCCCATGCTAAAATCTGATTTTCTTTGACAATTATATCTTTGACTGAATCAAGATCTGTTAATTTGCTCAAACTGAAAGAATGAAAGAATGAGACAACATCTGCTATTACCTTATCTCTAAGATGTACAAGAAAATCTATCTCTGCACAGATTAAACTGAACATCTCCCGGGCCGGGTGCCGTTTTATTTCATCCTCAACAAGAGGCGCCTTCCCTTTTTCTGATGTAGCAATCCGAGGGAGACTGGACTTGTACCAATCCCCTTCGCTAACTCCTGGGATCTCAATGCCAAGTCCGAATTTTATTCTTGTAGGCTCTGAAGCTGTCAAGGATGGTAGCATCATCCCTCTGGGATCTATTTCAGAATATCCTCGATGGATATGGAATCTTCATCAGCTTTTGATTTTTCTGTAAGATTCAGAACCTTGCTCAAGGGCTCTGTGTCCTCAGAGTCAATCATAGTCGCAACACTCTTTGCCAGACTCAACTCAACAGTAGCCACTGGCTCGATCTCCTTGTCCTGCTCGACGGCTGTAGGCTCAATTATCTTACCTGGTTGCTTAGACCCAGACATGTCGTCGTCCTCCCCAGATCTCAAAGGCTCTTTAAGAAACTGTTTCGATGCAGTAAAAGATGCCATTTTTCTAGCACTTTCATTTTCAGCTCCATCAATATTATCATCCTCATCATTGACAGCAATCTAGCGCGTAGTTATCTCAACTATTATATCATCATATCTGGTTAACGATGGTTCCTCCATATCTATTTCCATCTGCGTTGTTTCAGAAATAATGTGATCAATAATTTTATCCACTTCATCAGCAGTTGTCTGTTCCCTCTGTTGCTCTACAACACTCTCCACAGCTGATTCTTTCTCAACAATTTCATCATCAGAACCTGTTGGCAACTGCAACCTCCTCTTAGGTTCTTTGCGTTTAGGAACAGGAGGAGTCACAGCTGATATCATTTGAATAGGTACAACCTCTTGCACTACTGTCACAAGCGCCAAATCTGTAGCTGCGGGAGAAGCTCTCGCAATTGTTCTCTTCCTCTTAACAACTGATGTTTCAACGGTAGGAGCAGGTCTCTTCTTAGACACTGCCTACTTTTTCTCCGCTGGTTTCTCCACCACTGGATCATCCTCATAAATATTCCTGTTTTTGGCAATATACGTGCCAACAGTTTTGGCAGTTAGAATTTTCAGAGGTGGAAACTCTTTTGATTCCCCCAGCTCCAAATCTGGGGTATTTTTCAACATAACACAGATCTACATCGCATATCCTCTGGCTTTCCTCATCGCGGGAGTCACCATATCCTTGAAAATTTTAAACAATAGTCTTCCCCAGTTGATAGGAACGCTACCATAAATAGCAGACATCATCAAGAACCTTTCATGGGTCATAGCATCGAATGACCCGACCTTCACAATCACAGATTTTGCCAGAATAGCATTCAACAGTCGAAACTCAAACGCCATCTCCCTCTTCTTACAAGATGTGCTAAGCAGTTTACCATCATATCGAAAGCAGCCTTGCTTCAAAAACCAGATCCTGTAGTACCTCATGCAAGTCAGTCAACCCTTACAACGGTAACTCAAAGGTGCCAGCAAATAGTTCTTCTGAAAAAGCGACTGGTTTCCCTTGTACTGTACTCACAACCATGCCATCCCGGACTGAAGCATTTTGGAAGAACTCCACCAGAGCGGCTTCGTATATGGCCGATGAACATCCCAGAAACCCACTGAGGCCATATGCCAACAGGGCTTCGAACATAGAGACCATCCCCTCGTGTTCCATCCTAGAATAGAGGCAAAGTAAAACTGAATGGTGTTGTTGATCAGTGCGGAGGCCATTTCTGATGGGTTGATAGGATATGAAGACGCCGAAGGATAGATTTTCTGCAAAAGAAAACGCTGGAAGCAAGAGCACGAGAAAGAAATCAGGGCTTCGAACATAGAGACCATCCCCTCGTGTTCCATCCTAGAATAGAGGCAAAGTAAAACTGAATGGTGTTGTTGATCAGTGCGGAGGCCATTTCTGATGGGTTGATAGGATATGAAGACGCCGAAGGATAGATTTTCTGCAAAAGAAAACGCTGGAAGCAAGAGCACGAGAAAGAAATATAGTATATTTTGCAAAGTAAGGGTTAGAGTAATCGAAGCAATGTAATATAGGTAGGGAAAGTGAATCGAAAGATGAAACGGTTCATGTTACCATGTGGATGTGATGTTTCGTATGATGACAACTCGTGTCAGTCATTTGATGGCGCGATAAAGATTTTGGAAAGATTCGAAATCATTTTGGAAAAGATTTTAGCAATCATTTTGAAAATTTTAACCAAAAGGGTAAAAAGGTGAAAAACGAGCGCCATTTTATAATTACGCCACAGCCTTGAAAACTACATTGATTGATATATCAGCTGAGAAACTACCAGATCTGACCACTTATAAGTATCAGCTGTATTTGCGCTAAATTTGAATAGGTTCAGATTTCACACATTAGCTGACTCAGTACTTATCAATTCAGATCTGATGTTCCCCCTAAAGCTGAGGTCCTCCCAAGTCTGAGCGTTTACCAGATCTGAGAAATCTACGTTCCCCCTAAACAATAGACTCAGATCTGAAAAACACGATAGCAGTTCAACCTACAAAGTGTTAGCACACAGACAGATCAAGGCAATTCTAAGAGACCAAGAATGTTTCTGAAATAAGAAAACTTAGCGTCTGGCAGAGGCTTAGTGAAGATGTCAGCTACTTGCTGGTCAGTCGACACATACTCCAACCGGACGTCCTTCTTGAGCACATGATCTCTTATGAAGTGATGCCTGATGTCGATATGCTTTGTTCTGGAGTGCAGCACAGGATTCTGGGTGATCGTGATGGCACTGGTGTTGTCACATAGAATGGGAGCTTCGAAAGCATCAATGCCATAGTCCTTGAGCTGATGTTGAATACATAAGATCTAAGCACAGCAGCTTCCAGCCGCTAAGTACTCCGCTTCAGCTGTGGATGTGGCGATAGACGTCTGCTTCTTACTAACCAGGAAATCAATCGATATCCTAGAAATGACAAGTCCCACTTTTTCTTCGCCGATCAATCCTGCATCCTGCGTAGTCTGCATCACTATAACCGATTATTTGAAAGCCTGAGTCCTTGGGATACCAAAGTGATAGGATCAATATGGATCGAAAACAGCCCTAGGAGTTCAGAAGGGGGGGTTGAATGAACTCTTTGGATTTTTATATTTTGAAACCTTAAAACAATTTTACAAGTGCCTAGCTTAACTCAGATCCGAGTTAACATATATGAGGTATCTCAGTTTAAATCTGATTTCTCGACTAACAATAATTGTGCGGAAATAAGTCGATTGATCAGTGAACAGTATAAGTAAATAAATGCAGTAAGTAAAAGTATAAGGAGCGAGATTTATTTCTGGAAGTTCGGATATTAAATCCTACGTCTCCCCTTCTTCCTTTAAAGGAAGGTTCCACTAGAAGACTTTGATGAATACAGACACTGTAGACACGCGGTCACTGAGCCTCGCTCCAAGTAAACTCCTACCAATAATCAATACACGCAGATACAACTGCTGAATACAATCAATGTAATTTCTCAAACGGCTTTACTTAGCACGTTTGTTACAGACTCAAGATTGAATGATACAAAGAATATGATATAGTGAGTACTATAAATCTTCTGGTTCATTTATCAACAAGAAATTTTTACAAATGTAAACTAGAAGATATCTCAAAGATTAAATCTATGAAGGCTTGAACTTGAGTGTTCTTCGAGATTTTAATACTGGGACTTGTAATAATTTTTGATAAAAGATTCCCATTAAGTATGTGAGAGTGTTACAATAGCAGAGAAAGCGTCGTTAATGGTTGAGAATGATCGAGAGCTTCTCCATTTGAATTCTTCAGCTATTTATACTCTTTGTCTTCAACGGTCAATAAATGTATCCAGTAGAGATAAGCTCCTTTGCATATCTTCATCGTATCAAAGCATTTAATGCTCCATTAAAGCCATACAAAGGGTAAACTACGCTTGTCAGGGCTAAATTGACTTATATTCCAAAGCGGGTAATCATCGTATCAATCACTCTGCATACTATGCAACTTTACCCAAAATAGCTCTGATATTGTCTCCTTAATTCCAGACTTTTATACGATTAAATCATGACCGCTGATTCTCCTCAAATAATCCTTTTATCATCTAAAGTGGTTCGAAGCTCACATTTGAAAGTTCACTCTGTTAAACGAATCTTTCACTCTTTGTGTATTCTTGAATATGTCAAATCTGAATGCTGTACTATTCTCGTAATCAAATCTGATAACATACGTCTGTAAGTCACTGAGTCGAATCTGTCCAATCTTAGTCCGTTAAAGAAATCTGAAATACCGTGTAGAGATCTTTCGAATATACTCTGTCAAAACTGGACATCAGTAGTAGATTAATATCTGAAGTAGCATATACAGATCTGACTTCCTCTTACTCACATCTGAATTGCTTGCAAAGTGTCTGTTCACCTCTGATACTCTCGAATCTGCATTATACCATCTTAGTCAATATACCAGAATCTGTTACTAAAGCCTTTGAATCAAGTATGAATATACTTTTCTATAAAACAGATCTCTTATTGTAGCTTTTGAATCAAATCTTATTCTACTTTGCTCTAAAACATATCTCTTACTATAGCTACTGAATCAAATCTGAGTCCACTTAAATCTGAAAGACTGTCCCGATAACTGATAAAACTGATTACTCAAAAAACCAGATATCTTGGAACTTAATTCAGAATTCCTCAATTCGATAACTGAAAACTTGGACTCGATATCTGATCAATTCCCGAATGGTCAACTCAAATGTCAACGCAACTTAACTCAGAGTTATTGAATCTTAAATATTCCCATTCTTACTAAGAAATTGAAAGAAACCTCAAAAACGGAAGAAAGGGTGGAAAGTGAGGAAGAAAGAAATAACAAAATTGATGTCATGACGTCAAGATCTGAAGTGTTTTCTTATTTTGTCCTCAGCGAATACTTATGATCTGTTCTCAGTCTTATTTTGTTATCACAAAAACTTATAAATTTTATCTTAACAATTTCCCCCTTTTTGGTGATGACAAAACATAGCATCCTTTGACTTAAAAGAGACAACAATAAATTGCTCCAAGTCTGCTAAATATATATGATATGAAGCACAGTACAAAAGATTTGTACAAACAACTGAAAATCCAAAAACTGTTTATTTTTATTTCTCTCCTAGCCAATATCTGGCATCTCTCCTGTGAGGTTCACTGCTGCTGGAATGTCTTATACTAGAATATCCGCTCTTATCACCTCTTCTTCTACTACCACCACCACCTCTCTTGCTTTTATCATCCGGAGGCGGCTGTGGACTACGGCTGCTACTTTTCCACTTTTTGTCATTACAACCCTTATTAATGTAGGCGATAATTTTCGAAAGTTGGGAACTTAGGTGAGCAATGCCCGATTCTATATTCTGTTGGAAATCAGTAAAATCTATCTTGAGAGCTTGGATTTCCTTAGTCTGAGAACGAATATCAGTCAAATCAGATATCAGGACAGCATTTTGTTCCCCAACCCCTTTCTTAAACTCAAGCAACTCAAGTGACAAGGCAGTTTGTTGAAATTTGGCTTCCTGTCGAGCGCTTTGAATGAGATTCCGATAGACTTGTTCCTGGTTAAAAAGATCTTCTTTGAATGCTTTCTCAAGATTCTCGATCTTAAATAAAATATGGTTCTGAAGATCGCCTATCTTTCTAGAAGTCTTCAATTTATTAATAGAAAGTCGCGTAATAGAGGCTCGGAGCTGTGAAAAAGATTCTGTAACATCTATAGTATCAACAACTGGCAAAGAAATCTGAGTAACAGAAGTCTCTCCATCCACAGGAGTGTCAACAAGAAAATCAATCTGATTGGCAGAAGTCTCTTCATCCATAGGACTGTTCATACAAGAATCCATTTGATTGTGGCTGGAAAAGGTCGAACTAGAGCTGGAATCTGAAGAATGTACACTTATAACATCTATAATCTGGATACGGTATGATACATAATCTACAACCCTTTCGTGGAATACTATAGTCACCCACAACTGATCCAACTGGTACTAATCTGTACAGAAATTAACACTCCCTACTGGCTTCAAACAACCAAACATAGAATATCGTATAATATCTGTACAAACTTTGAACCAACCCCAAGTTTTAACTGGAGGCCGCTGCGAGTATATACCCTGGACCGGCTCAAAGAATAAATAGATAGGTGAGATATCTCCAACAAAAATGCGGTCAGGCAGAGACGTCCAGTTGGAAGAAACACGATCTGCGCACATACAAACCACGCGATCAACGCCATCCTCGACTAACCATGACCCTTCAACCTTCCGTAAGTTTCTGAACCAGCAAGTAGAAAAAATTGTTTTGTGGTATCTCGGAATAAAGAAACCACGATCAATATTTGGTTTTCAAACAACATTGAACTGTATGGCCTTGTCCATTTCAGCCCATGAGTTCTCATTTGTTTCAACAGGTTTTTGACGGCCTGTTGATGAGAAAGAAGGTCCAGAATTTGCTGATCAATAGTCGTAGTGGGTTGACCTGATACGAGATTAGAGCGTCGCGCTACCAAAAATTTGCGCAACAACAACTCTCTGTATTTATCAATAATGAACATCCGCCGTTGAACGAATTTCTCCAAAGAATCCGTCTCCGCCCAAAATAACATCTTCTCTTCATTGGAAAATATGTCCTTGACTGACTGCATAACCTTTAGATTTCTTAGACTGAAAGAATGAAAGAATGAAGTCATCTCCGTGATGACTTTTTCCCGCAGCCGAATAAGAAAATCAATGTCCCCACAGATCAACTGAAACTGTTCACGGGTCGAGTGCCCCTTCACGGTATCTGGTTACTCTAGTGGTTTCTTCCCTTTATCAGTCACAGCAATTTTGGGAAGATTTGCCTTGTACCAATCACCGGCTTCAACACCTCTAATTTCAATTCCATGATAGAACTTGATTTTAGCGGGCTATGCTGCTGTGAGTGAAGGTAGCATCATTCCATCAGGAACTTGTGCCAGATGCTCTTCAAGGGATATAGAATCATCGTCAGAAGTAGGCGAGACAGATGTCTCCAGAACCTTGCTCAAGGGTTCCGATTCCTCCTTCATAGCGGTCACCATCTCATCCTCTGTATCACTCCTTGTTTCAACCAGTCGTTCGGCTTCATTGGTAAACACATGAAAATCAAAAGCGGCAAATTCATCAGCTGTAACATTGATCATCCTTTCTGTCTCATCAGATCTCTTTTCCACCTGTCCCTCAACATCTTTTTCCCCCGCATTGGTTTCCATCTGCACTGTGTCTGCCAGAATCTGCTCAATAATCGTATCCACGTCATCAATTTCAGCAGTTTTCTCCAGTTCCATCATTTTTTCGGTTCCAGCAGATTGATCTAATATGGGTTCCTCCACAGCTGGTTCTTTTTCAACAAGCTCATCATCAGAACCAGCTGGCATCCTAAACTTTGTCTTCAGTGCGTTGCGTTTAGGCGCAGGATGACGCTCAGCTGGCACAGCTGAAATAGGTTCAATCATCTGGATCGGGACGACTTCTGGTGCCACTGATACAAGTCCCAAATCCCTCTTCTTGGAAACTGCTTTTCCAGTTGTTGTCCTCTTCTTCTTAATAGCTGGAGCAACTGTCTCCATTTGTACCTCAGCTGTGTCCTTGATAGCAGTTGAAACAGATCTCTTCTTGGACACATATTTCTTCTTCACAATCGCTACCTTAACCACTTCGTGCTCATCAGTTTCACCACGAGCATCAATGGTTTTTTTCGTGGTGACATATGTATTTACCGTCTTGGCAGAAACAATTTTCAACGGAGGGAAGGTATTCGCCTCTCCCAAGGTGACCGCAGGGTCGCTTTTCAATAGAACACAAATCTGAGCCTCAAACCCTTTTGCTCTTTTGGTGGTTCTATCAACCATTTCCTTTAAGACCTCAAAAATAATTTTACTCCAGTTGACCTTGATACCAAAATGAATAGCCGTCATCACCAAAAACCTTTCGTGGGTGACGGCGTCGAAAGAACCAGCTTTCACAGTAATGGACTTGGCCAAAATATCGTTCAACAATTTGAACTCATACTTCATCAATCTCTTTTAGCACGAGAACTGAACAGGCACACTCGACTTAGAGAAAAGAGTTCTTGCCTGCAACACCAAATTATTCGGCACTTCTGACAAATCAGTTAGACCCTCTGTAGGCAGATTGAATATGCTTGCAATCCTGTCCTCAGGAATGGCTACATTACTTTCCGGAAAAAACACAGGTAATATCACCATCTTGAACAAGAGTTGTATCAAAAAACTGCTCCAGTTCCTGCTCATAAAGTACTGACGGACATCCTAGAAAGTCACGTAGCCCAGTAGATTCAAGGGCTTTGAACATATTCACCATTTCATTATTATTTGAGATACCCAAGACAGAGTCGAAGTTCACTTGAAGAGAGTTGGTGATGAAAGCTGAGGCATTTTCAGATAGTAGATCGAGCGAGAAAACGCCTGAAAGATGAATATTATGCAAACAGAGAGCACTAGAGAGCAAGAATGCACAAAAGCTTGAAGGTAATTTTGAGTAAGGTAAGGAATAATGAAAAGTGAAATGGCATAATGTAAATGAGGAATGTGAAACGGTGAGAGAATGTGAATGTGACGTTTCGTACGATGACAAAACGTGTCAATCATCCGATGTCGCAATCAAGATTTTGAGAAGGTTTTGAAATGATTTGAAATTTTAACCGCGAGGATGAAAAAGTAAAAACAAGCGCAAACTATTTAACACGTCACAGCCTTAGGATCTATTTTGATGTATCAGTAGGAGTATTGCAGGATCTGATCACTGATAAGAATGGCATAATGTAAATGAGGAATGTGAAACGGTGAGAGAATGTGAATGTGACGTTTCGTACGATGACAAAACGTGTCAATCATCCGATGTCGCAATCAAGATTTTGAGAAGGTTTTGAAATGATTTGAAATTTTAACCGCGAGGATGAAAAAGTAAAAACAAGCGCAAACTATTTAACACGTCACAGCCTTAGGATCTATTTTGATGTATCAGTAGGAGTATTGCAGGATCTGATCACTGATAAGCATCAACTGTGTATATATGGAATCTGAGTATGTCCAGATCCCACATATTCAGCCGACTCAGCGCTTAACACTTCAGATCCTTTGTTCCCCCTAAGACTAAGGTTCTCCCATACCTGAGGTTTTACCAGATCTGAAAATCCATGAAGGTTCCTTTTAGATCTGATAAAACACGAAAACTGTTCAACCTGCAGTTTGTTAGCGCAAATACTGATCAAGGCAGTTCTAAGAGACCAAGAATGTTTCTGAAATAAGAAAACTTAGCGTCTGGTAGAGGCTTTGTGAAGATGTCAGCTACTTGCTGGTCAGTCGACACATACTCCAGCCGGACATCCTTCTTGAGCACATGATCTCTTATGAAGTGATGCCTGATGTTGATATGCTTTGTTCTAGAATGAAACACAGGGTTTTGAATGATTGCGATAGCACTGGTGTTGTCACAGAGAATAGGCACTTCAGAAGCATCAATGCCGTAGTCTTTTAGCTCGTGTTGAATCCATAGAATCTGAGCACAACAGCTTCCAGCTACTAAGTACTCTGCTTCAGCTGTGGACGTTGCAATAGAGGTATGCTTCTTACTGAACCATGAAATCAATCGATCTCCTAAGAATTGACAAGTACTGCTTGTGCTTCTACGATCAACTCTAAATCCTGCGTAGTCTGCATCACTGTAACCAATATGTTTAAAGCTTGAGTGTTTGGGATACCAAAGACCCACATTGGAAGTTCCTTTTAAATATTTTAGAATACGCTTTACAACAATGTAATGAGATTGCTTTGGCTCTGCTTGGAATCTAGCACACATACAGACATCAAACATGATGTCTGGTCTACTAGCAGTTAAGTAAAGAGGGGAGCCTATAATATCACGATATAGAGATATCTCAATGGCAGATCCAGCTTCGTCTTTGTCTAGCTTGATTGAGGAGCTCATTGGGGTCGCTGCTTGTAACGACCCGGACTTTTCTCAAAGAAGATTTATAAATTTGGGGTTCGAATTGAAAGACCCAAAAATTTCGATCTTAATAAACATAAAAGTCGTTACTAAATTCTGGACTAAATTGCGAATAAACACAATTCGTTGCTGCTGAAATGCGGAACAATTGAAACAATGAAGTGAGCGGAAATAAAATCAGCTGATAAACACTTTTCATAGCAAACGGAAGAAATCGGCAGGAAGGGTATATAAAACATGGAACTAAATCCTCTGCTGATCTTATAACATACGCTGAACAGATATACCAGCTGATGAAAATACGAAGGAACTAGCATATCTCTTGACACCACAAGTTCATACAGATTTCTACAAAATGAGAAACTAGAAATCTGCTAACATACATAACTATAACTAAAGTTCTGTACATCAAAACAAAAGCTGAAAAGAACAATGGAAGATGTCCACGATAAACACATCCTACCTTTCTGATCATCTCCCTCCAGCTCTTACTGCTGATTACCTGCACTCAATGAAAACTAGTGAGCCAGAGGCTCAGCAGGTAAATCTGGAATAGCAAAATCATGCAATAGAACTGATACTGAAACTGGAAGTTGAATACATAACTGAAATCTGCGTACTCTTTGAAATGAACAAGCGCAATAATATATATGACTGGGAATTCTGATAGAAACTGAAAGCATAAAACATAATCAAATTCTGAAAACATTTTCTTTAAACATATTCTGGAGCTGTGACTAAAATCACATTTGCGCTCTTCTGAAATCATGACAACACTTTAAACATTTTGGTCCAATTCGCTTGATCAAACTCCTGATATCAGTTTCTAGCACTATGGCTCATGGTGAAGGGATATACAGATCCGTCGACCTATACATCTGATCCTTCCTCTGTTGAAAGGGCATACGGTTCGTCAGCCGCACACTCACCTTTCTTCTGGGGACCCTCTTAGTTGTCATAACTTAAAACATTTTCTAAAACATCGTTCTGCTCTTTCTTTTCTTTCTAAAATCTGTTTTCTTTCTCTCTTGCACGAATTACTGGTTTTTCTCTCGTTTAATGATGTTCAGAACTGTAAAGGATTTCTCTGTAAAGCTTGCGAAAATGAAAACTGAATAAATTAGCTAGTTGAATCTGTCGGTGAATCGAATATAATCTTTGAAATGATTCGGAATTGAATAAGGAATCAAATTCTGAAATTTCGTTATCTATTGAAGAAAACGAAGAATGAACAGTAACCAGCTGAAATGAACAGTACCAGTCGCAAGACTAATACCAGCTGAATGAACAGTACATAGAAACAAGTAAAGCAACTGCTGAAATATGCATCTGCTGAATTTAAGAAAGCAAAGCATCTGCTGAATATGCATCTGCTGAATTTAAGAAAGCAAAGCATCTGCTGAATATGCATCTGCTGAATTTAAGAAAGCAAAGCATCTGCTGAATATGCATCTGCTGAATTTAAGAAAGCAAAGCATCTGCTGAATATGCATCTGCTGAATTTAAGAAAGCAAAGCATCTGCTGAATATGCATCTGCTGAATTTAAGAAAGCAAAGCATCTGCTGAATATGCATCTGCTGAATTTAAGAAAGCAAAGCATCTGCTGAATATGCATCTGCTGAATTTAAGAAAGCAAAGCATCTGCTGAATATGCATCTGCTGAATTTAAGAAAGCAAAGCATCTGCTGAATATGCATCTGCTGAATTTAAGAAAGCAAAGCATCTGCTGAATATGCATCTGCTGAATTTAAGAAAGCAAAGCATCTGCTGAATATGCATCTGCTGAATTTAAGAAAGCAAAGCATCTGCTGAATATGCATCTGCTGAATTTAAGAAAGCAAAGCATCTGCTGAATATGCATCTGCTGAATTTAAGAAAGCAAAGCATCTGCTGAATATGCATCTGCTGAATTTAAGAAAGCAAAGCATCTGCTGAATATGCATCTGCTGAATTTAAGAAAGCAAAGCATCTGCTGAATATGCATCTGCTGAATTTAAGAAAGCAAAGCATCTGCTGAATATGCATCTGCTGAATTTAAGAAAGCAAAGCATCTGCTGAATATGCATGAAAGTACTTTTTTCGGCTTCTTGAGAGGGAGAGCACCGCTTTAACTAATTTGTTTTGAAGATAATGATGCATGAAGCAGCTTAAGATCCTATTTATATGATTTGTAAATGCCTAAGGAAGAAACACATTCAATTCAATATGCCAAATTCTGAAAGAAGCGTGCTCTGTTTTAAACCAAATAATGCATATGAAAATCGAACAGTTTTAGTTAAAACAAAGGATTCGATTGGCTTGTAGGAATTGTTTAGACATCTACTGTAATTGCATTCCTGCTATCTGGAATTTAGCTCTTAAATGATAAAAAGCTAAACAATTCATAGATAAAATCTAAAACTCGATTGATCAAGAGTTTAATAAAATAGCATTGTAATCCCTCAATCTCATATCTTCCTAGTTTGTGGCTTCTAAAATATCTGGTCATTACAACCTACCCTCCTTAACAAAATTTCGTCCTCGAAATTTCTTACTTAAAAGATCTGGGTAGCTTTTCTACAAATCATAATCACTTTCCCACATAACTTCTCTTTCAGTGTGATTTACCCACTGCATCATAATCAAGGGATAGTTCTATTCTTTAACATACGGTTTTCTCTTAAAAGAATCTTTACTAAAACTTCTTCATAATCTAAAATATAACGCTACTTAAACAGGTTCTTATCTGAGCATCTAATTCTACTATAAGAGACGCATCGATGAAATGAAATCAGATGCAACAAATTGGAACAGTATTTGGAAACGAAACAAATTTATACTGTTCATGAATAGTGCTGAAAAAAAACCAGCTGGGATAAATAGGAACCAGCTGCAAGGTCCTTTTACTAACAACAAACGTACTAATTGAAACGACGCCGTTGTGAAACAACATGAATACAACTGCTGGATACAACGATATAATGCAACTGCTGGAAATGGACTGTGCAGCTGCTGGTCATAGCAATGGAATGCAAGTGCTGAAAAACAAACTTTGGTGCTGCAACATCAAACGACAGCTACGCTATCAGCTGTTGTCTATCAAACCAGACACTGATTCAACTAACAACTACCGATTACATAGCATCAAGTTCCGATGTTACCATTCACCGGAAGATGAACAATTCTAAACATACGTGAACTAAATTCGAACTCAAAAGGATCTAAACACAGTACTCTACTTATTTTTCTTCTAAGCTAGATATCAATTTCTTAACAAACCTATCTGATACAAAATACAAGTTGACCAGAATCTAACAATGCTAAGGTAAACATACGGGAAACAAAATCTTACCCGTCGCCGCTGAGGTATCTGCTGGGGTTTCTGCAGCTGTCATTATGTAAGCTCTATCGGTGATGAGTGGTCGCTTCTGGGAACACTCCCTAGACATATGGCCTGGCTTACCACAAGTATAACACACTCTCTGGCCAAAAAGACACTGGCCTGAATGGTTTTTCTTACAGGTTGGACATGGAGGCCTAGTTCCTGAATTATGAACAGCAGAGATAGGCTGAACAACTAAGGGTTCTTTTTCTTGAGACTCCTGCTGGTTATTATTTGGTTTCTTATTTTGCCTACGGTCCTTCTGCTGAAAAGCTTGTCTTTTCAATTGTCTCTCTTCTTCTATTATTTTCCAGTCTTGTTCTGCCCGTAGGGCCTTATTCACAGCTTATCTATAATCTACGGGTTCTGCCAATCTAACATCATGCCTAATCATCGGTTTCAACCCATCAACAAAATGTTCTAGCTTCATATCTGCATTTGTCCCAATTAAAGGAACAAAATAACAACCTCTCTCAAACTTACGGATATAATCCCGCATAGACATCTCTTCCTGATTAAGAGTTAAAAAAACACTACGCAACTGCTGTCTTACATCTGCTGTAAAGTATTGTTCATAAAATACTCTCTTAAACTCTCCCCAAGTAAGAATTTCCAAGTCTACTGTTAACTTGGCTCCTTCCCACCATATCATGGCATCTCCTCTCAGCATGTAAATCGCACACCGAGGAATAAACACAATTCATTACTGCTGAATGCGGAACAATTGAAACAATGAAGAAAATCAGCTGGAAGGGTAAACCAAACGCTGAACTAAATCCTCTGCTGAACAAATAACACACGCGGAACTGCTATACCAACTGATAAAATACAAGAGAAAACTGACATACCAGCTGATAAAAATACAAGTGAACTTTATACTCTTGACACCACAAAGTTCATATAGATTTATACAAAATGAGAAACTAGAAATCTAGCTAACATACATAACTATAACTAAAGTTCTGTACATCAAAACAAAAGCTGAAAAGAACAATGGAAGATGTCCACGATAAACACATCCTCCCTTTCTGATCATCTCCCTCCAGCTCTTACTGCTGATTACCTGCACTCAATGAAAACTAGTGAGCCAAAGGCTCAGCAGGAAAATCTGGAATAGCAAAATCATGCAATAGAACTGATACTGAAACTGGAAGCTGAATACATAACTGAAATCTGCGTACGCTTTGAAATGAACAAGCACAATAATATATATGACTGGGAATTCTGATAGAAACTGAAAGCATAAAACATAATCAAATTCTGAAAACATTTTCTTTAAACATATTCTGGAGCTGTGACTAAAATCACATTTGCGCTCTTCTGAAATTATGACAACACTTTAAATATTTTGGTCCAATTCGCTTGATCAAACTCCTGATATCAGTTTCTAGCACTATGGCTCATGGTGAAGGGATATACAGATCCGTCGACCTATACACCCTATCCTTCCTCTGTTGAAAGGGCATACGGTTCGTCAGCCGCACACTCACCTTTCTTTTGGGGACCCTCTTAGTTGTCATAACTTAAAACATTTTCTAAAACATCGTTCTTCTCTTTCTTTTCTTTCTAAAATCTGTTTTCTTTCTCTCTTACACGAATTACTTGTTTTTCTCTCGTTTAATGATGTTCAGGAACTGTAAAGGATTTCTTTGTAAAGCTTGCGAAAATGAAAACTGAATAAATTAGCTAGTTGAATCTGTCGGATAAATTGAAAGATTCATTTGAAATGATTCGGAATTGAATAAGGAATCAAATTCTGAAATTTCGTTATCTGTTGGAGAAAACGAAGAATGAACAGTAACCAACTGAAATGAACAGTACCAGTCGCAAGACTAATACCAGCTGGATGAACAGTACCAGTAGCAACGAATAGGAATCAGTCGCAAGACAAGAATCCAGTCGCGAGGTCTTTTAAATAAGTATAATGTAAAACGATGTCGTTAGAGCATCAGTCGCTACAACCATACTTAACTATAATAAAGCAACTGCTGAAATATCAAATTGAAATGCATCTGCTGGTGAACAGTGCATCTGCTGAATGTCACGAAGACAACGCAACTGCTGAATTTTCTAAAAGGAATGCAGCGGCTGAATATGAACGCACCTGCTGGTGTCAACAAAAGAATACATCTGCTGGTTTTAGCAAAATAAATGCATCTGCTGAATATGCACCTGCTGAATTTATGAAAGCAGTGCATCTGCTGGATACTAATAGCTGATGAACAAATTACCAGCTGATGAACAACTATCAACTGATGAATGAACTATCAGCTGCTGAACAATAAAATATACAACAGCTGAACATGAAATAGTGCGACTGCTGATCGCAACTACTGAACTTAAACAATACGATAGCTGAAATCTAGCACCTGCTGAATTTATGAAAGCAGTGCATCTGCTGGATACTAATAGCTGATGAACAAATTACCAGCTGATGAACAACTATCAATTGACGAACGAACTATCAGCTGCTGAACAATAAAATATACAACAGCTGAACATGAAATAGTGCGACTGCTGATCGCAACTACTGAACTTAAACAATACGATAGCTGAAATCTATACTTAGAATATTTTCGACAAAGCAATATCAGCAGTGGTATAAGAACCAGCTCTCATACTTAACATGTAGATAACCATGAACTACGAAGGTTACCTTTGTCTGAAGAATTCAAAATATCTGAAGAAATTTCTGGAAATGATCGAATAAGCTACTTGTAAGCTACTT
>KQ993012.1:205184-244842 GCA_001598015.1 Dorcoceras hygrometricum
CCACTTAGATGTTCCAGCTGGTTCTCTTTTGATGTACCAGCTGATCCATCTTCTTCTAGCGCTTGCAGCTGGTTCATATCGTTCCAGCTGATTCACTATGCTCCAGCTGGTTCAACTTGGCCTCCGCCTAATTTCAAACACCTGACTTAACTTTGGACGTCTCCATTGCTAATCCAGCTGCCGATTACAATGAATAACCAAACCAACTGCTGAACTTTATCTTGAACCATCGACCGGACAGATTACTGCTACTGCTGATCTTACTTCTTCGATCCTAAAATCTGCACACTTAAGTGGAATTGTTAGTAACACAATAACAGGTTTTGTGTAATTCAAAACTTAATCAGGATCTGTCAAAACAGATCCATCATGTTTCCTTTGGAGAAATTATGACCGTTGAGAACGAAGACTATATATAGCAGAGATTTGAATTGAAGAAGACACCTTCACTATTGATACATACCGTTACTCTGCTAAAATTTACGAGCGCATTGCAATTTGAAGTTATTCTCAAAAAGCTCACAACTTGAAGAACTCTTAAATCAAGCCTTCATAGTCTTACCTTCGAGTTTATTCTCTGGTTCAATCTTTTGAATCGAGTTTCGTTGTTTAGAAACCAAATAATTTACCGCACTCAATAGATTTGCATTTCACCGATTGTAAGGGTCTGTTGCACTCAGCTGCAAAATGCCCTGGACGTTCACAGTTAAAGCATTTCATATCAGATACAGTTTTATCATTGTTATGATTATTGTAAGGAGTAGAAGGCTTATAGGATCTTCTCAAGTAATTCCCAAAATTCTTGACGAAGAGGGACATGTCGTCATCGCTAAGTTGATCAGCTGTATTGCTTGTGCTTGGAGAGCACTATTCAGTAGTTGTAGAGCTAATGCTTTTGTCGGCTGGGATGTCGAGGGTCCAGCTTCTGCTCTTGTCTCCAACTCAAACTCATAGGCTTTTAAGTTGGCAAACAAGTCGTGCAGCTCCAGCTTGTTCAAATCTTTGGACTCCCTCATTGCCATAGTCTTCAAGTCCCACTCCCTGGGCAACGCTCTCATGACCTTCAACGCCACCTCGCGATTACTGTACTCTTTTCCAAGACTGGTCAACTCAATCACCACCGCGCTGAACCTCTCATCAAACTCCGTCATTGTTTCTCCATCCATCATATTGATGGATTCATACTTCTGCTGAGCGACCGTCAGCTTGTTCTCTTTGTTAGAGTAGATGCCCAACTAGCCAACTTGTGGCGTGTGGGTTTATAGACTCTTGTACAAACAATCTTTATATATGATATTCGCATTTTCTTATATGGCATTCTTTACTTTCATTATGTGTGTAATGATTTACAATTGCGTTGAGTAAAGACCTAGAATGCACTTAAGCGTATGTTAGATGAGATAGTGGGTATGACGGCTATCATGAAACACATCTAATAGTCGCTCAAAGAATTCAAGGCTGAAGTAGAAAATCAGTTAGGCAAAAGTATTAAGGCACTTCGATCTGATCGAGGTGGTGAATACTTAAGTACTGAGTTCCAGGGATTCTCTCACAGTGGACCCCTCCGGCGACACCACAGCTCAATAGTACTGAGTTTCAAGATTATCTGAAAGAGAATGAGATTCTCTCATGGTGGACCCCTCCGGCGACACCACAGCTCAATGGTTTAGCGGAGCGTCGTAATCGGACCTTGTTGGACATGGTTCGATCTATGATGAGCTTCACTGAGCTTCCGACCTCGTTTTGGGGCTATGCGCTCGAAACGGCCGTAATGTTGTTGAACAATGTCCACACCAAGGCAGTGGATAAAACTCCGTATGAGATATGGATGGGCAAACCACCCAAGTACTCATTTATGAGGATTTGGGGATGTCCTGCTTACGTGAAGCAGACAGTGGGAGATAAGCTGGATACGAGATCCATCTTATGCTACTTCATTGGATATCCAAAGAATTCCATTGGATACTATTTCTACTATTCCAGCGAGACAAAAGTGTTTGTCTCTAGGAATGCCACCTTTATGGAAAGGGAATTTCTACTTGATATAAAGGGCAGAATAGTAGAACTCGAAGAGGTTCGAGAACCAATCGAAGTACCAAGTGAATCTCCCGCACCTACTGAGCCAGTACCAGATATGGTCGCACCTAGGAGATCCGAGAGGATTCCTAGAGCTCCTGAGAGATATGGTTTTCTCCTTGAAGATGATCAAGGTGATCAAGTTGTTGGATCTGATCCAAGAACTTTCAAGGAGGCAATTTCTGATGCTGATTCTAATTTATGGCTTGAAGCAATGCAGTCTGAGTTTGACTCGATGCATGCTAACCAAGTTTGGACTCTCGTTAACCCTCCCGAAGGAATCGTTCCTATTGGGTGCAAATGGGTGTACAAGAGAAAACTTGGGCCTGATGGTAAGGTAATGACCTACAAGGCGCGACTAGTCGCGAAAGGTTACACTCAAAGGCAAGGTGTTGACTATGATGAAACCTGCTCGCCCGTTGCAATGTTCAAGTCAATTAGAATACCCTAAGCACCAACGCCGCCTCCCTCTCTCGAATAAGCCGCCGCCGCCGCCGCCTCCCACGCGCCGCCGCCGCCGCCGCCGATCGTCGCCGGAAATTTGTTTCCGGCCAATTCGACGAGGAGAATCCATTCGTGCTGATCTCGTCAGGGCTTCTAGTGCAGCCTGATGAAGGAGTCTTGGATCTGGTCGTGGACCGGATTGGCGTAAACTACCGCAATCTACCGAGAAGAGCCGGATTATTGTAATACCGGTTGGAGCCAGGCACAAGTGCCAGTGAGGTAACCCGCTTAAACGCCCTATGTATGACAATTAAGAATTGTTGTTTTCGTATTGATCGTCTCCCGGCACCTGTTTTATGTTCTTCCGCTGCCTCGCCGGCGGGCGGATCCGGATCCCCAACACTCTTTTGTTTCATCGCTTCCTTCACATATTTGAGTTAGCTTTTCCCAAATATCTTTAGCTGTGGCGCAGGTTTTGATTTTGCTAAACATGTTTTTGTCCTTGTCCAGCGTCTTGTATAGAATATCCCTAGCCACATTGTCCAGATTGGCTTTCTTCTTATCTTCACTGGTGTACTCATGTCTGCTCTTCTCTAGGAACTGAGGTTCACCATTGGATATAGCAAAAGCTTGATTCGACTTCATTATCTTCAGCGGCCCTTCAGTGATAACCACCCACATTTCATCATCTAGAGCAGCCAGATGCGCCTGCATGCAAATCTTCCAATCATCGTAGTCCTCCTTGGAAAACATGGGAATCTTCTTGTGAGAAGTAGACGTATTGATATAAGTAAAGCAGAAACAGAAACTGTTCAATAACTGAGATGCGCAGGCACTGATACCAATTGATAGGATCAATATGGTTCGAAAAATAGCTGCAGGAGTTCAGAAGGGGGGGTTGAATGAACTCCTTGGTATTTTAAATTTTCGAAACCCTTAAAACAGTTTTACAAGCGCCTCGCTTAACTTAAATCCGAGTTACCAGATTTAAAGTATCTCAGTTTAACTGCTGATCTCTTGGCTAACAAATAATGTGCGGAAATAAGCCAATCGATCAGTGAACAGTAAAGCAGTAAGTAAATGCGTTAAGTAAAATATTAAGGCCGAGAGTTTGTTTCTGGAAGTTCGGATATAAATATCCTACATCTCTCCTTATTCCTTTTCAGGAAGGATACACTAGAATATTTGATGATTTACAGCCCTTCTGCAAACACCCAGTCACCGAGCCTCGCTCAAGGTGAACTCCTAGAAACTCCACAAACAATCACGCAGACACAACTGATGGTTTACAAGTGAATAATATTTTTCAAACGGCTTTGAATAGCGCGTTTGTTACAGACTCAACAATGAAAAAGACGATAGATACAAGCGAGATGACAAGAGAAATGATGATAGATACAAGAATGAGGATCGATACAACAGAGATGACAAATCAGATGAAAGAGCTGTGGACAGATCAAAGTAGAGATCCAAAGATAGACATATGAGGACACGAGGTGACAAAAGATCCAGCCGCAAGCATGATCGCAAAGTACTGGTGGCTGATGAAAGCACCAAAAGCTGGGCGTACACTGATTCAGAATCTTCATCCAGCAGCTCATCATCCAGCGACAGTGAACAGGAGGAGGTTCACTGTCTCATGGCTGAACAAACATCAGATGACGAGGTATTTGACTTCTCTAATGTTGAATTTATACGAGAAGACATTTACAGTGCACTAAATGACATGGTCAAAGAGTACAGGAAGCTTTCTCACTCATTCAAGGAAGTTAAGGCTGAAAACAGTGATTTGAAAAATAGTTCAGCTGAACCAAGTGTCGTTGAACTTGGTGAAGATGACAGTTTGAAAATTGAGCTGAGTAAGCTGACAGCTGAGAATGAATTGTTGAGAGAAGAGTCTAGTGAGCTCAAAGCTGAAATTGTAACACTAAATGATCTTGTGAGCTCCTGGAACAAGTCTTCTCGTTCTCTCCATAAGCTGCAAGAAAGCCAAAAGTCAGTATATGATAGAACTGGTTTGGGTTTCAATAATAGCGAAAACAGTGAAGGAGAAACAAGTACTCAGTCACAGCCGGCATATGACAAGTTCAATAAATGAGCTTTGTCAAAGCCAACGTGATATATGACTGTTGTGAGTCGATGATATATGATGACCAGACCTATCAGAAGTTGAATCATAATGGAAAAGCTGGTATCGGCTTTCAAAAACCTGAGAACTCCAAGCCAAGCTGGCTAAAGAACAAACTGGACAAAGACAAAGCAAAAGCTGGTCGAAAGTCATTTGTTCCCAACCAGCCATGGCGTAGTTCAACGAAGGTAAAGTCTAGTTGGAAAAAGGTTCAGCCTAAGAGAGATCTAATTGGTCAAAGTATGAAATCAAAGCTCAACAGATCTCACAGTACTTATGAACAGACCCTGATGGACTCATATACTGGAAGAACTGTCAAGGTAATTCAAGTATGGGTCCCGAAAGGGGTAATCCGATTAGGACCCAAGTAAAATTGGGTACCAAAAGCTGGTTTTATGATTGCAGGATAACAGGTACGAACCAGCTGATGTATAAAATTTATGGTACCTGGATAGCAGTTGTGTGCGACACATGACAGGAAATCAAAAGCTGCTATCAGACGTCATTACACAGATCTCACAGTACTTATGCACAGACCCTGATGGACTCATATACTGGAAGAACTGTCAAGGTAATTCAAGTATGGGTCCCGAAAGGGGTAATCCGATTAGGACCCAAGTAAAATTGGGTACCAAAAGATGGTTTTATGATTGCAGGATAACAGGTACGAACCAGCTGATGTATAAAATTTATGGTACCTGGATAGCAGCTGTGTGCGACACATGACAGGAAATCAAAAGCTGCTATCAGACGTCATTACACACAAAGGCGCAAAGATAGTCTTTGGTGATAACGCATACGGTAACACTGTGGGTAAGGGTAAGCTTATCCACGGTAACATCTCTATCTCAGACGTCCTAGTTTTTGATAACCTTCGTTATAATTTGATTAGCATTAGTCAGCTGTGTGACAAAGGTTACATAGTCCAGTTTCAACAACACACTTGCACGGTTCAGAGTCCAAGTGGTCTGACTGTATTGGTAGGCAAACGTTCGGGGAATACCTACATAATCGATTGGTCAGATCGACTGGAATCTGAGCAGTTGTGCCTTGAAGCTGGTTCTTCCAAGAGCTGGCTATGGCATCAAAGAATGAATCATCTTGCATTCAAAACACTTGCTAAGCTGAGTCAACATGATATGGTGTCTGGTCTGTCAAAAATTAGTTTTTCTAAAGATAAGATCGATCTGTGCAGCCTGTCAGCTGGGAAAACAAATTAAATCTACTTTCAAAAATAAAGGCGGAAAACGTTTCCCGTTGCCTTGAGCTCTTGCATATGGATCTCTTTGGTCCTATTTCCGTAACGAGCTTAGGGGGAACGAATTACACCCTTGCAGTTGTTGATGATTTTACAAAATATACTTGGATGTTGTTTTTGAAAGCAAAATCTGAAACCGCCGACCAGCTAATACGCCTTTTAAAACGTTTACAAAATGACATATCTTGTTCAGTCAACCGGATAAGAAGTGATCGCGGTACAGAGTTTTTAAATTCAAAAATAACTTCTTATCTGGAAGACTTAGGAATAAAGCATGAGCTTTCAGCAGCTAGAACTCCTCAGCAAAACGGGTTAGATAAAAGGAGAAACCACACTTTAAAAGAAGCTGCTAGATCCATGATTGAATATTCCGGTATTTCACAAAAATTCTGGGCAGAAGCAGTTAACACAGCGTGTTACACTCAGAACAGATCTATGATTAATAGGATGCACGATAAAATCCCATATGAGATCTGGCATAGCAAGAAACCTGATATCTCTTACTTTAGGGTGTTTGGGTGCAGATGTTTCATTCATAATAATGGCAAGAAGCATCTAACAGCCTTTGAACCTAAATATGATGCAGGTATCTTCTTAGGATATTCAGCTGTGAGCAAAGCGTATCGTGTTTTAAACAATCGAAGCTTGACAGTTGAGGAATCAGCACACGTAGTGTTTGATGAAACCAGTTTCAAATCAAATTCAGCTGCAAGCCTACATGATTTGTGTTCACGTCGGGAGTCAAAAAGTCTTGAAGAATTAGACGAAGACGTGCCACAAAGACAATCAGCTAAAGAAACCAGCAGTGGACACACCAAACATTAATGCACAACAAGATCTGACAGGTAACTCGGTAGTCATTGATTTAACTAACAATGATTCAATACAGGGTCAGATCTTCCCAAGTGTACCAGCTGCTGGAGGTATAGCGACAAATGTTCAACCAGACGACGATCAATCAGATGTTGCTCCAACAGACGTTGATAAACCAGATGTTGCGCAAGAAGTCTCAAGAATTTCTCCATTGGTTTCAAGATCAACGCCTGAAGCACCAGCTTCACAAATCATCAATTGGTATCTTCACCACCAGCTGGACAACAAGGCGTGAGCTCATCATATCATTCGGTATTAAGACCAACGTCTAGACAACCAGTCGCAAGTGATCATCAGCTGGTATCCAGACCATCAACTGAAATAAGAGCTGATCCTAGCTCACATCTGGAACAACGATCACAACAGCTGGAAGCAGATGCACAAGCCAACAATGATCAACATCAATTGGCGTAAGTTGATCCAGCAGTTGCAAATCAGCCAGCGACACAGGGGGAACAAAGAGCAAATCCAATTGGACTTGATCTTCGGTGGAATAAAAATCACCCACCCGAGCAAGTCATAGGTAATTTTGAATCTCCTGTTCGCACACGAGGCCAGCTATCTCATGATCATTTTGATTCAGCATTCATCTCACATATAGAACCTAAGCAGATAGATGAAGCCTTAGCTGACCCCAGCTGGATAGACGCTATGCAAGAAGAACATAATCAATTTAAACGTAACAATGTTTGGACACTTGTACCTAGACCTTCTAACCATTCAATCATAGGAACTAGGTGGGTCTTTAGGAACAAAAAATAAATGAAGATGGCATAGTAAATAGAAATAAAGCTATAGCGCAAGGATTTAGGCAGATGGAAGGAATAGATTTTGATGAAACCTTCGCACCAGTAGCAAGATTAGAAGCCATCCGCATGTTTCTTGCATATGCTGCATTCAAAGACATTAAAGTCTTTCAGATGGATGTTAAGAGTGCATTTTTAATGGCGTCTTAATAGAGGTAAGTGTATGTTGCACAACTCCTGGCTTTGTAAATCATACACATCCAGATCATGTTTATAAACTGGATAAAGCTCTATATGGGTTGAAGCAAGCACCCAGAGCTTGGTATGATACACTATCTAAGTTCTTAATTGAGCATGATTTCACAATAGGCACAGTTGATAAGACACTGTTTAAATTCGTGAAATCTGATCATGTTTTATTAGTTCAAATCTATGTTGATGATATTATTTTTGGGTTAACTAACCCCAAACTGTGCAAGAATTTTTCGAAGATGATGCAGGACAAATTTGAGATTAGCATGATGGGGGAGCTGACGTTCTTTCTGGGCTTACAAGTAAGACAGATGGAAAATGAAATCTTCATTAACCAAGCTAAATACACAAAAGAACTGCTGAAGAAATTTGTCATGGACAATTGCTCAGCAGCTGCTACCCCTATGAGCTCTTCAATTAAACTGGATAAAGATGAAGCTGGTACTGCCATTGAGGTATCTCTTTATCATGGTATTATAGTCTCTTTGCTATACTTAACTACTAGCAGATCAGACATCATGTTTGCTGTCTGTATGTGTGCTAGATTCCAAGCAGAGCCAAAGTACATAGCTGTAAAGTGAATATTGAAATATCTTATGGGTACTTCCAACGTGGGTCTTTGGTATCCCAAAGACTCAGGCTTTCAACTAATTTGTTATAGTGATGCAGATTACGCAGGATGCAGGATTGATCGTAGAAGCACAAGTGGGACTTGTCAATTTTTAGGGGATCGACTGATTTCCTGGTTTAGTAAGAAGCAGACGTCCATCGCAATGTCAACATCTAAGGCAGAGTATCTTGCAGCTGGTAGCTGCTGTGCTCAAATCCTTTGGATAAAACATCAGCTGAAGGACTATGGAGTCGATGCTTCTGAAGCGCCTATTCTCTGTGACAACACTAGTGCGATCGCGATCACCCAAAATCCAGTACTGCATTCAAGAACAAAGCACATCGACATCAGGCATCATTTTATAAGGGACCATGTGCTAAAGAAAGACGTCCGGCTGGAGTATATGTCGACTGAGCAGCAAGTAGCTGACATCTTTACAAAGCCTCTACCAGACGCTAAGTTTTCTTATTTTAGAAACATATTAGGTCTCCTTGAATTGCCTTGATTGTCTGTGAGCTAACGCATTTTTGCAGGTTGTCAGCTGATCGCTTGAATCAGCTGTAAGTCTTTTGTTCAGGGGGAACGTTAAGACTTTCAGCTGAGGCAAGTTTCTCGTGTTGGAAGATTATCAGTCGTAGGGGGAACCAGGAGCTGATTTGTTAAGTGCGACGTCAGCTGAATATGTTACGACTGGACACACTCAGTTGTTACATATATACAGTTGCTTATTTGTGATCAGCTCCTGCCACCCTCAACGATATATTCAAACCAGTATTACAACTGTTGCACCAGCTGTGGGAATATCAAACTTGGAGCGAGTTTTTAACTTTATGACTAAAATTTATTTGAAAACTTTTACACTGTACGGTTAAAATATTTTGAAAATATATTCAAAATCATTTCCAAAACTGTACGCGCCGGTGGATGATTGACACGTGTTGTCATCATTCGAAAAGTCACATCTACATCTTCTCTCTCCAATGAATTTTTGCATTCCATAGATTTAATTACGGTGTTTCCTTTTCGAGTTTACGATTACCTTGCAAATTTACTATTTTGTGCTCTTGTGCTTTTTCTCTTGCGTTCGTATTCTCTGCAATTTCTACTGCAAAGCTTTTTCAGGTGTTCGCTTAGCTCTTCTACAATCGAAAATGGCATCTTCATTCTACACCAACACTCTTCATGTAGATTTTGAATCTGTTCTGGCCATGGACAACCCAGATATGGTCTCTGTGTTAAACGCCCTAATGGAATCTATCCTAGAGGGATTTTTGGGTTGCCCCGTAGTGCTTTATGAAGCTGCTTTGGTTGATTTCTTTGAAATGGTTTGGTGAGGGACGGTTTGGTGGTTATTACTGTGAATGGTGTGCCAGTGGAGATTACGGAGCAGTTGTTTGCAGAAGCTTTTGAACTTCCAGTGGATGGTTTGTCGAAGTTATCGGAGATTCCAAAGGACAAAGTTTTTGATGCTAGGAGCCTTGTTTCTCTGACTGGTGAGCCAGTTAGTACCTCTGGGAAGAAGAGCCAGATGAAGATCTAGTATCGCCTTCTCTGTGATATTATGGCGAAAACTATATCAGTAAAGGCAGGATCTTTTAATGCAATCACCACGGAAAATTTTTTGATGCTAACGGCAATTGTCTGTGGAGTAAGGATTAATTGGACCAGTGTATTGTTCAATATTTTTAAGAAGATGGTAACTCCAGGAACGAAGCAAGCTAAAGGCTTTGCTATTCAGGTTAGCTTATTGCTGGAGAACATTCTAAACCTTGAACTGGACGAATCGTTGGAGTTTCCTTCCTACAAGATCCTAACAGAAAGGAAAATTCATCGCTATATTGTCCTGAATAACAAAGTTGGTGCATAGGAAGCTGTTGATGCACCAAAGGTGAAGAAGGCACCTTTACAAAGGGTTGTGTCTAAGAAGAGACCAGCTGCTGCTGCTGTTGGAGAGCTAGTCCCGAAGAAGAAGAGGACTATGAAGAAGAAATCCGGCTCTTCACAAACTAATTTATAAATAGTGGCAGTTGCACAGGAAGCGGTTCCCATACAAATCGTTGAGCCAATTCATGCCGCACCAGCTGATGATGAAATGGAAGAGCAACCAGCTGATGAGGTTGCTGCTGAAAATGTTGAACAACCAGCCGCAGAGGCAGAGATTTCTGTTGAACAACCAGCTGACGAGGTTGCTGGTGAGACAATTGTTAAAGAGGTTGATGAACTAGCAGTGGAGACTACTGCTGAGGAGATAAGAACCACATCTGCTGATGATGTGGACATCATTATTAAGCAGGTGATAGCTGACACTGCTCAAATTGGAGCAGATGCGGAATATCATGGGGTTGGTGCACCTGACGTTGAAGACCAACCAGCTGGAACAACTGTTGGGGAGAAACAGTGGTTTATCTTCCATATGAAGATATTTTCGCTCAAATGGATGCTGATAGACCAGTTGTCACTCCTAGTGACACTGATGAAGAGATGGAAACCATTGGTGCTGGTATTGGTGTTGGAGACCAGCAGTTACACAGTTTTGTTACGGCTGACAGCAGGACAGATGCTGCAGCTGATTCTTTTGTGGAGGAATCGGAGGAAGTGGAGATGAGTGATGATGAGCAGTCAGTGGATGAGAGGATCGATGCAGATGAAGCCATGTCACTGGAGGATATCTTTCTTTCAATCCCGGTCGACGTTCTTTTGCCGTCTGCTGGTGTGGATTTTACCAAGATTATTTTGGGGAAAATATTAAAATTCCTGGAGTTGATGAGCGGACCTGGTATCTGGCCAGTCTCCCACAAATTCCAGTGGATGATAAAGTGAAGGAACCCCTTATGGAGAAAGACCCAGTGAAGGGAAATCCTGTGAAAGAGCAATTTTTGTTGATTCTTGCAGACATCGAGTGCCTTGTCCAGCTCAGGGAGAAGGTGATAGATGAGGTAGCTAAATTCTTTTATTCTTTCAGCTTTAAGAAGTTAGCAGAGCTGCAAATAGATGACTCTTATTTTACTAAGGAGGAGCTAGTTTTGTCTTGGGCTGAGGCAGAGTCTACGGGAGTAGCTCTTCAACGAAGAAAATACATACTGCTGAAATATAGAGAGTTGTTGATCAAAAAATTTCTATAGGCCAGGCAAATGAATTTTGCCCCCGGTGATGGTTCACCTCAAGATTTTGGATTGGTTAACAGATTTACATTTGTTTGTATTGGAGGAGTTAAAGGATCAGTCGCTAGCACACGGTCTTCGCTGGGAAAAGACGTGTTGCTCCAAACTCTTTGAATGGAGAACTCGTGATCGTGGCGCAGTCATTGCCCGATCAAACACCATCACAAAATCTTCCTGCTGGATCAGAACAATGCTGAGGGGAACTTGGGTTATTGAACCCTGTGCTGACTACTGGAAACCGATTCCACGAGAAGTTTCATCCAGTCCAGTTGTTATCCCCTCCCGGCTTTCATATGTAGACACCCTACCTCCAGTCAGTGAATTTTTCAAGGTTATGACAAAGAGGTGGTCGGATGTATGTTTGGAGGTGATTAAATTCTTTGCTTCACGAAGACTCCTACCAGTGGGTTCAATCAATTTTTGCAGAGCCTTATCAGTTGTTGAACCAGTCAACAGTTTTGTCTTGCACCAGCCAACAGTTTTTTCCTTGAGGCTCTCTCAGTTTTGTACAGTCTTTTCTCGATACAGTTTATTCAGTAGGTTGCGTACAGAGGATATTCATGGTTTTTTTGCATCTATTGCGTCTGCGAGAACAGCTTTGAGAAGTGTACAGACTACTTCTTCTTCAGCAGTTAGTCCGCATATTCTTTCAGTTGCCGATACAGATTTTGTTGCACAGAGGGTACCTATGGTATTAGATCAGCGTCCTTTCTCCTCTTCTAGCTCAGATGAATCTATACATTTCGATGATCATGACACTGCTGCTACTGCATTCTCTCTACCAGCTGCTGCTACGCCTGATATTACAGAGGCATTAGCCCTGCTGCGAGCTTCCATTGAACAAATCAGAAACAGGGTTGATGATGCTAAGCTCAAAGACACAATTATACTGCATCTCCTCGGCATTGAGCAGAGATTTACAGCATGCCTTGATGACCAAGACAGAGTGCTCGGGGCGTTGCGTAAAGATTCACATAATCAGAAGCAGCTCTTGTCGTTGGATATTAAATCTTCCCAAAAGCAACTAAGTGCTCAGGCCGCTGCTGCTGCATTTGACACAGTTGATGTTAGGAGGGTGGCTAAAGAACTTGATGCAAATGTTACATATTTAGATGGGCAGGTTGCATCTACTCGTAACGATTTGCTAGAATTTCGTGCTACGGCACAGGAAACCCTCAATCACATTGCCGACCAACTGAGCGAACTTATTGCTTATATCAACCGTGGTGGCAATGACAAAAAGGGGGAAGTGAGTAGCAGCAGTCCTCAACCACCGCCTGATGATCAAAACAGAGGCAGTGGCAAATCAGGTGGTGGTGGTGATAATGTTAGAACGACAAATATTGTGGACAGATACAGTGGTTCTATGAGCAGATAGGGTCATAGCAGAGGTAGAAGCGGTGGAAGACGCAGTTCTGGTTCCAATAGAAAATATCTAGCAGTGCTGGTGGGCCTTTCAGAAGATCTTTTGAAGACTATCTAGGATAGAGCAGCTGTTGATCGAGGCAGTGGCAAATCAGGTGGTGGTGGTGATAATGTTAGAACGACAAATATTGTGGACAGATACAGTGGTTCTATGAGCAGATAGGGTCATAGCAGAGGTAGAAGCGGTGGAAGACGCAGTTCTGGTTCCAATAGAAAATATCTAGCAGTGCTGGTGGGCCTTTCAGAAGATCTTTTGAAGACTATCTAGGATAGAGCAGCTGTTGATCTTTTGTACAAATATTTTGTACTATCTCTCAGTCAATGAAATTTATGTTTTCAGCAGACGTTTTGTGCAATTTATTTTTGCTCATTCTTTTTAGTCTTTCGGCTGCTAAGTTTTGTCATCACCAAAAAGGGGGAAATTGTTAGGATAAAATTTATTAGTTTTGGTGATAACAAAATAAGACAAGTTGCTTCTGGACAATCAGCCGTTGCAATTAACAACAAAGTATATTTCAGTCGACGGGTTGATTTTCAGCTGATGGTTGTTAAGTGGAATTTTTTAGATTCTGCGTTGAGATTTCAGTTGATAGATATCAGATGTTGATATTCGGGATTATTTCAGAGTTTGAATTATTACAGGTTATCAGTTTCTGGTACTTGATCAGTCGTTGGTATAATCAGTCGATGGTTAGTAATCAGCCGATGGTTTGTAATCAGCAGATGAAGTCTTCAAGGGTTTTTCAGCAGGTGTATTAGTTTCAGACGCAAGTATTTGAGTGATAGCGTGTTTTGTTGAAGATTGCTAAACGACAGCGTTTGGATAAGTCAAAACGACAGCGTATGGATAATTGGAAACGACGGCGTATTGGATTAGCGCTAAGATTCAGTCGATGGAGTTTGCGATGATGGTAATCAGCAGTTGCATTATTTAAGGGAAATCAGCAGATAGCTATAGTGCTTTTGAACCAGCCGTTACGCTATAAAGGGAGATATTTCAAGCGATCATCTGATGCATATTTTCGAGTTTTGAAGCAATCAGCCGTTGTATTCTTTCAAATGTTCAAGTCATCAGCTGTTGCGCAAACGATGGATTGATTCAAACGTTCATATCAGAGGATATCAAAGGTGAAGATTGAATCGTACATGTGCCTAAATTAAGGAGACAGTATCAGTACTATTCTGGGTAAATAGTACACTGTATCAAAGGGCGTTTTACTGCGTTTGCACAAATATGGAAAGACGCAAAATTTTCTCTGACGAAGTGCGACTTGCCTTTTGGTGGAGCAGAATTTACGGTGTACGATTGACAGTAATTCAAAAGGTGATTTTGTTGTCTTTGGAGAAATTAATGACCATTGAGAATGAAGACTATATATAGCAGAGATTTGAATTGAAGAAGACACCTTCACTATTGATACATACCCTCACTCTGCCAAAATTTACGAGCGTATTGCAATTTGAAGTTATTCTCAAAAAGCTCACAACTCGAAGAACTCTTAAATCAAGGCTTCATAGTCTTACCTTCGAGTTTATTCTCTGGTTCAATCTTTTGAACCGAGTTTCGTTGTTTAGAAACAAGAGAATTTACAGCACTCAATAGATTTGCATTTCACCGATTGTATTCATTGTTGAGTCTGTAACAAATGCGGTATTCAAAGCCGTTTGAAAAATATTATTCACTTGTAAACCAGCAGCTGCGTCTGTGTGATTGTTTGTGGAGTTTCTAGGAGTTCACCTTGAGCGAGGCTCAATGACTGGGTGTTTGCCGAAGGGCTGTAAATCATCAAATCTTCTAGTGTATCCTTCCTGAAAAGGAAGAAGGGGAGACGTAGGATATTTATATCCGAACTTCCAGAAACAAACTCTCGGCCTTAATATTTTACTTAACGCATTTACTTACTGCTTTACTATTCACTAATCGATTGGCTTATTTCTGCACATTATTTGTTAGCCAAGAGATCAGCAGTTAAACTGAGATACCTTAAATCTGGTAACTCGGATTTAAGTTAAGAAAGACGCTTGTAAAACTGTTTTAAGGGTTTCGAAAATTTAAAATACCAAGGAGTTCATTCAACCCCCCCTTTTGAACTCCTGCAGCTGTTTTTCGACCCATATTGATCCTATCGCCGTTGAATGGCTGTCTCCAAAGAGTCCGTCTCTGCCCAAGCTAACATCTTCTCTTCCTTGGAAAGAATGTCCTTAACTGATCTCATAGCCTTCAAATTCCGCCGTTGAATGGCTGTCTCCAAAGAGTCCGTCTCTGCCCAAGCTAACATCTTCTCTTCCTTGGAAAGAATGTCCTTAACTGATCTCATAGCCTTCAAATTCCTCAGGCTAAAAGAATGAAAGAATGAATCCATCTCTGTGATGACTTTCTCTCTCAGCAAAATGAGAAAGTCAATGTCCCCACAAATCAATTGAAATTGTTCACGGGTCCGGTGCCCGTGCATGGTATCTGGCTCTGCTAGAGATTTCTTCCCTTTATCAATTGCAGCAATCTTGGGAAGATTTTCCCTGTACCAATCACCATCTTCAACACCTCTAATCTCAATTTCATTATAGAACTTGATTTTTGTAGGCTCTGCTGAAGTGAGTGAAGGTAGCATCATACCTTCAAGGATTTTAGCCAGATGCTCTTCGATGGTCAGAGATTCATCGTCAGAAATTGGTGACACAGATGTCTCCAGAGCCTTGATAAAGGGTTCCAAGTCTTCACCATTAGTTACAGCAGCCGATCCCTCAGCAACCTCAACTGTTATATCATCAATCCTCAGTTCCACTTGTTCGGTCAAATCTGTTCTTATCGTTATGTCCTCGACGGAGTCTAATTCTATCACATCTGTCTCCAACTGTTCAGTCGCAGCAATCACTTCTCCAATAATAGTGTCGAAATCATCAATAGATGTCGTCGCCTTTTGTTCAACCACAACTGTCTCCACAGCAGACTCCTTTTCAACAAATTTATCATCAGAACCAGCGGTCATCCTCAACTTTCTCTTTGGTGCTTTACGTTTAGGCGCAGGAGGATGAGCAGCTGGCATAGCAGAAGTAGGATCAACAGTCTGAATTGGTACAACATCTAGTGCTACTGGTACGATAGCCAGATCTTTTTCTTTGGACACAGCTTTCCCAGAAGATGTCCTTTTCTTCTTGACAACAGGGGCCTCAGACACAGTAGCTGGTCGCTTCTTCGACACATCTTTTTCAGCAATCACTCCCACGTGAGCAACATCGGCATCCTTATCAACAGTCGAAACAGATTTATTTTTGGATGCAGGCTTCCTCTTAACAATTGCGACTTTGGCCACTTCGGGCTCATCAATTTCTCCACGAGCATCGATTGTTTTGTTCGTGGCAACGTAAGTGTTTACTGTCTTTGCTGAAAGAATTTTCAAGGGCGGGAAGGTCTTCGCCTATCCCAAAGTAACAGCGGGGTCGCCCTTCAGAAGAACACAAATTTGAGCAGCAAATCCCTTGGCTCTTTTGATGGTGCGATCAGCCATCTCTTTCAACATTTCAAACAAAATCTTGCTACAGTTAATTTTAACTCCAAAATGTATTACTGTCATCATCAAAAATCTCTCATGTGTGACAGCGTCAAAGGTACCGGCCTTCACAATAATAGATTTTGCCAAATTTCGTTCAAAAGCTTGAACTCATAATTTAGTAGCTTCTGTTTGCAAGAATACTGAACAGGCGTATCAAGCCTAGCAAACACAGTCCAGGCCTGCATCACCAAATGATAGGGCACTTCGGATAGATCAGTGAGACCATCAGTAGGCAAATTGAAAACACCGGCAAACCTGCTTTCAGAAATTGCTACATACTTCCATGAAACAGCACAAGTAATATCACCATCTTGGACAATAGCTGTGTCAAAGAACTGTTCTAGCTCCTGCTCATATAAAACTGATGGACACCCCAGAAACCCCCGTAGCCCAGAAGCTTCAAGGGCTTTGAACATATTTATCTTCCCTTCATTGTCCTTAATCCCCAAAACAGACACATAATTGATTTGCAGAGCGTTGCTGATAAATGAAGATGCCATTTCTGATAGTATAACGAACAAGAGAGCGCCTGAGAGGAAAGTAATCTGCAAACAAAGAACACGAGAGCGCAAAAATACAGGAAAGCTTGAAAGTAATTTTTCGTAAAGTAAGAGTACTGGGAAGGGAAATGGCATAAAGTAACACAGAGAATGTGAAACGGTGAGAGAATGTGGATGTGACGTTTCGCATGATGACAACACGTGTCAATTATCCTTTGACGCAAATAATATTTAGAAGATATTGTAAAATGATTTTGAAAGTATTTTAAAATGATTTCAAATTTTGACCGCGAGGGTGAAAAAGTAAAAAGATAACTAGGCTCCAAATACTTAAAACGTCACAACCTTAATATCTGTTTTATGTATCAGCAGGGGTATTACGAGATATGATCATGGATAAGCATCAACTGTATACATGACATCTGAGTGTATCCAGATCTCACATATTCAGCTGACTCAGCACTTACTAATTCAGATCTCTCGTTCCCCCTGAAGCTGAGACTTACCAAGTCTGAAATTTTACCAGATCTGAAATTCCACGTCATTCCCCATGAACAGTAGACTCAGATCTGATAAACACAGAAAGATGCTCAACCTGCAAATTGTTAGCGCAGAGACAGTCAAGGCAGTTCTAAGAGACCCAACAGATTTATAAAATAAGAAAACTTAGCGTCTGGTAGAGGCTTTGTGAAGATGTCAGCTACTTGCTGGTCAGTCGACACATACTCCAACCTGACGTCTTTCTTGAGTACATGGTCTCTTATAAAATGATGCCTGATGTCGATGTGCTTGTTCTAGAGTGCAGCACTGGATTTTGAGTAATCGTGATGGCACTGGTTTTGTCACAGTGAATAGGAGATTCAGAAGCATCAATGCCATAGTCCTTAAGCTGGTGTTGAATCCATAAGATCTGAGCACAGCAGCTTCCAGCCGCTAAGTACTCTGCTTCAGCTGTGGACGTTGCATTAGAAGTCTGCTTCTTACTAAACCAGGAAATCAAGCGATCTCCCAAGAATTGACATGTCCCACTCGTGCTTCTACGATCAACTCTACATCCTGCGTAGTCTGCATCACTGTAACCAATTAGTTGAAAGCTTGAGTCTTTCGGATACCAAAGATCCACATTGGAAGTTCCTTTAAGATATTTCAAGATCCGTTTGACAGCAATATAATGAGATTTCTTTGGCTCTGCTTGAAATCTAGCACACATACAGACAACAAACATGATGTCTGGTCTGCTAGCAGTTAAGTAAAGCAGGGAGCCTATAATACCATGATATAATGATACCTCAATGGAAGATCCAACTTTGTCTTTATCTAATTTTATTGATGAGATCATTGGGGTCGCAGCTGCTGAATAGTTGTCCATGCCAAATTTTTTCAGCAGTTCTTTCGTATACTTGGCTTGGTTAATGAAAATTCCATTTTCCAGCTGTCTAACTTGTAATCCCAGAAAGAACGTCAGCTCTCCCATCATGCTCATTTCAAATTTGTCCTACATCAGCTTAGAAAACTTTTGACATAGCTTGGGGTTAGTTGACCCAAATATGATATCATCAACGTAAATCTGAACTAACACAACATGACCAGCTTTGAAAAATTTAAATAGTGTCTTATCCACTGTGCCTATTGTGAAATCATGCTCGATAAGAAATTTAGAAAGTGTATCATACCAAGCTCTAGGCTTGTTTCAACCTATACAGAGCTTTATCCAATTTATAAACGTGGTTTGGATATGTATGATCTACGAACCAGGAGGTTGTGCGACATATACTTCCTCTGTTAGGATGCCATTAAGAAATGCACTCTTAACATCCATTTGAAAGACTTTGAAGTCTTTATATGCAGAATTTTCTAAGAACATGTGTATAGCTTCTAGTCTAGCCACAGGTGCAAAAGTCTCATCAAAATCTATTCTTTCCATTTGCCTAAAGCCCTGAGCAACTAGTCTAGCTTTGTTTCTTGTTACTAATCCATCTTCATTCAGTTTATTCCTAAAGACCCATCTAGTTCCTATTACTGAATGAATAGAATGTCTAGTTACAAGTTTCCATACGTTTTTTCTCTTAAACTGATTAAGTTATTCTTGCATTGCATCTACCCAGCTTGGGTCTGCTAAGGCTTCATCTATTTGTTTTGGTTCTATATGCGAAATGAATGCTGAATCAAAATGATCATGCAGTAGCTAGCCTCGTGTGCGAACATGAGAGTCGATGTTACCTATGACCTGCTCGAGTGGATGATTTCTATTCCACCGGAGATCAGATCCAATGGGATTTGCTCCTTGTTACATTTGAATATCTGGCTGGATGGTAGCAACTGCATCATCTGACACCAATTGATGGTTCGCGTTGCTGGCTTGTGTATCAGATTCCAGTGGATGTAATTGTTGTTATAGAAGTGAGCTAGATTCTGCTCTTCTATCAGATGTTGGTCTGGATATCAATTGCTGAGAAGCGCTTACATCTTGTGCATTTGTCGCTTCAGCTCCAGCAGTTGGCACACTTCGAGAGATCTGATCCTTCGTTGAGTCAACATTAGTTAAATCGATGACTACTGGATTACCTGTCAGATCTTGATGAGCATTGTCATGCGTGTTAGAGTAGATGCCCAACTAGCCAACTTGTGGCGTGTGGGTTTTATAGACTCTTGTACAAACAGTCTTTATATATGATATTCGCGTTCTTTTATATGGCATTCTTTACTTTCATTATGTGTGTAATGATTTACAATTGCGTTGATTAAAGACCTAGAATTCACTGAAGCGTATGTTAGATGTGATAGTGGGTATGACGGCTATCATGAAACACATCTAATAGTCGCTGTGTATTCTGAACATGTTCCTAGTCGATTGGGCCGTCAAAATGAGGATAAGGCCGCCCGAGTTCGAGACTAGTATCTGCGATGCGAAGTACCATGTTTCATTGGTAGGGAACATTGTGATGTTCTGAGCATGCAGATAGATAGTGACCTGATGATCTATCGAACTACCCTCGTTCGGACTTTCCAAGTGGTTACCATTTGTCGAGTGGATAAGTCCGAGGTCTTGGTTGTACTGATTAGTCCTCACGACTCGAAACGTCATTGAGACTCTACATGATAGGCGTCTCACTTTGACCCGTTTGCCGACTCACTTGGGGTCATAAGGCGTCGGGATTGGGTGAGACCCCGATGCATGTAGGATTCGATGCATCGTTGTCGAGGATTCACCGCTCGTAGACATGCGTGGATATCCTATGCTATCTGAGGGGATAATAGTGTATAAATCTCTGGCCAGAGTACTAGAAGTGTTTTGGGTAAATGTGTTTACCTAGTTACACTCGCGATGTCACTATTCGATCTCCAAGATGTATGCATAGTTATCGGATCTATAGCGACTCTCGATTTACCAATGGTCGTTGATCTGATCTGGATATATGGGTTGAAAGGACCGTAATGTACGCTAACCACGACCGACTGGTTCTTGCAGGCACTATCAGTGATACCTAGGGGATCATGGGGCGATGTTGCTAGACGCTTTACCATGATCCGTTGGGCAGGTCCGGAATTGTGATCCCGGAGCCACAATGGTTGTGGGCCCACGGCTAGCTGTATCCCTGAACCATTGAGGGTCACACAAGTACTATATTCGAGATTGCCGCATGGATACTCAGCTCAATGTGTTGAGCACGAGAAGAGGATATCGGGAAGTGCGACTTCCTAAAAGTCAACAGGGGTCAAACCGGGGTTTCCCGCTGTTGAGGGGCAAAACGGTCTTTTTGCACTGGGGTTCTGAAAAATGGTTTTTCATATCATAATATATCCGTCCGATCTGATCGGCGATCGGAGTTACGGTAAAGTCTCGGTGGTGGAGATGAACTGAATGTTCATCGTTGGGCCCGGGCCCGTTGGGCCGGTCCAAGTCCAACACTCAAGCTTATTTAATTAAGCTTAAGCCTAGACTTAACATAACTTGACACAACTCCCAAGAACCCTAACCCTAATCTCTATAGCCGCCCCTCCTCTCTCGAACGCCGCCGCCGCCGTGCGCCGCCCGTCGCCGCCCGCCGCCGCCGCCACTTCGCCGGAAATCGTTCCGGCCTAGTTTTTCGAGGATCCCGGTTTTCATTATATTGTTCTTCCGCTGCCTAGCCGGGGGGCGGATCCGGTTAATCCAACAGTGGTATCATAGCCAGTGTTTTTCCGGATCTGATCAATATGTATTGCCATAATTGTATCTAACTTGTTGAATTTCAGAATTGAGAGCATCAAAATCTCGAAATTTCGGCCAAGCCACCGCCGCACGCGGCGGCCCATCCACCGCGCGCGAAAGTGCCCGCGCTGCAGCGCGGTGACCGCGCCATGAACGCGCACGTTGCACGGCCTGAGGAGACGATGTGCGCAAGCCATTGCGCAACACAGCCGCTGGAAGCGTGCTGCCAAGCGACGCCTTGCGCGATCGCTGGTGGCCGCCTCGCGCGCTCGGTTGCCCACCCTTGCGCCGCCGTTCTCGACCGCCACGCGCCATGGTCGACACTTGCACGGCTGCTCGTCGCACAATTGCTTCTCGCTGGATGGCACGCTGCTACCGCTCGACGTCGCGCACTCGTTGCGCGGCCATGCTTCGCGCTGGACGCGACGCTGCGCGAAGGCGCACGGACAACGTCGCGTTTGATGCGGCGTGCGTGCGGCCGCTGCCGCACGCAATCTTCGTGTGGCGGCCGCCGGCCGGCCGCCGCTCCGGCGCCGCTTCGGCGATGTCGTGACGGCTGGTCTGAATTCTTCTAGGGTTTGGTTCGGGCCTGTCCCGGGCAGCCCGTGAAGTTTCGGGCCGGTATGCGATGCTGGACCCGGTTTTGATCGATTTTGAAATTTTAAGTTTTTGGGCCTAAAATTGTTTTAAACCCAATTTGATACAATTAAAATTAGTAAAATGTGATTTTAATTATGAAATATGATTTTGTAATAAAATATGATTTTGTTGATTAAAATTGTTTTTATGACGCAGCCTGAGGGTTTCACATCTGTTGGAAGCGAGCATAAGGTATGCAAGCTTCAGAGATCGATCTACGGTCTCAAACAGGCATCTCGAAGTTGGAACCTGAGATTCGATGAAACAATTAAGGAATTTCGTTTCATCAAGAATCCCGAGGAGCCATGTGTCTATAAAAAGGTAGTTAAAAGCGCTGTGACGTTCCTAGTACTTTATGTTGATGACATTCTATTATTGGGAATGATGTAGGAATGTTGCAATCAACTAAAGTATGGTTGTCTAGCAGATTTTCGATGAAGGACATGGGTGAAGCATCTTATATTCTTGGAATACAGATCTATCGGGATAGATCTAAACGGATGCTCGGACTCACCCAAGCTACCTACATCGATACCATACTTAAGAGGTTATCTATGGAAGAGTCCAAGAGAGGACACCTACCTATGTGCCACGGGGTCACTCTATCCAAGTCTATGTGTCCAAAGACGGATGAGGAGATAGAGAGTATGGCACGTGTACCATATGCCTCGGATATAGGTAGTATTATGTATGGCATGATCTCAACTAGACCGGAGTCGCATATGCTCTGAGTGTCACGAGCCGCTACCAGGCCAACCCCGGCCAATTGCATTGGAAGGCCGTGAAGGATATTCTTAAGTACTTATGAAGGACTAAGAATATGTTCATGGTCTATGGGGGTGGTGAACTGAAACTGGAAGGCTAAACTGATTCTAGCTTCCAGTGTGACTTGGATGATTCGAAATCAACCTCTGGATTTGTATTCATGCTCAATTGTGGTGATGTCTCTTGGAAGAGTTCCAAGCAAGACACCATCGCGGATTCAACCACTGAGGCTGAGTACATTGCAGCATCATCTGCTGCTAAGGAGGCCGTTTGGATAAGGATTCAACCACTGAGGCTGAGTACATTCCAGTCCCGGTGTACTGTGACAACACGGGTACCGTTGCGCAAGCAAAGGAGCCTAGGTCTCACCAAAGATCCAAACACATACTGAGGAAATACCACATAATCAGGGATATTGTGGCTAGAGGCGACATAGCAGTTGAGAGAGTCGCCTCTGCGGACAACGTTGCTGATCCACTTACGAAGCCCTTGCCTGGACCGTTGTTTGAAAAACATCGCGAAACAATGGGACTGCGTCTGATGAGTAGTTGGCTTTAGGGCAAGTGGGAGATTGTTAGAGTAGATGCCCAACTAGCCAACTTGTGGCGTGTGGGTTTTATAGACTCTTGTACAAACAGTCTTTATATATGATATTCGCGTTCTTTTATATGGCATTCTTTACTTTCATTATGTGTGTAATGATTTACAATTGCGTTGAGTAAAGACCTAGAATGCACTGAAGCGTATGTTAGATGTGATAGTGGGTATGACGGCTATCATGAAACACATCTAATAGTCGCTGTGTATTCTGAACATGTTCCTAGTCGATTGGGCCGTCAAAATGAGGATAAGGCCGCCCGAGCTCGAGACTAGTATCTGCGATGCGAAGTACCATGTTTCATTGGTAGGGAACATTGTGATGTTCCCCAAAGCCCCACCCCCCCCCCCCTCTCTCAAACCCCCCGCCGCCGCCGCCGTCGATCGTCGTCGGAAATCTGTTTCCGGCCAGTTCGACAAGGAGAATCCGTTCGTGCTGATCTCGTCAGCGCTTATAGTGCAGCCTGACGAAGGAGTCTCGGATCTGCTCGTGGACCGGATTGGCGTAAACTACCGCAATCTACCGAGAAGAGCCGGATTATTGTAATACCGGTTGGAGACCAGGCACAAGTGCCAGCAAGGTAATCCGCTTAAACATCCTATGAATGTCGTAGTTTGTTTTGAATTTTTCGTATTGATCGTCTCCCGGTTTTCATTATATTGTTCTTCCGCTGCCTAGCCGGGGGGCGGATCCGGTTAATCCAACAATGCGGTGTGTCGAGTGCTGGTTCCATCTCAGCTAAATGTCTTTGTTGTTGCTCATCATCACTGGATTCTTCCAAGTAAGTTGATTCCAGTCGTGAGCATAGATCACTGAGCCTCGCAGCTGAGTTGGATCTGAAACTTGTCTCTTCGAAAACCACATGTGCAGATTCTTCAACTGTCAGACTTTGATTGTTGAATACTCGATAAGCCTTGCTCACATCTGAATAACCTAGAAAGATACCTGCATCAGATTTTTCATCAAAAGCTGTTAGATGCCTTTTACCATTGTTGTGAATGAAGCATCTACACCCAATCATCCTAAAATACGAAATATCAGGTTTCTTGCCACTCCAGATCTCATATGGGGTTTTATCGTGCAACTTGTTAATTATAGATCTGTTCTGAGTATAGCAAGCTGTATTAACTGCTTCTGCCCAAAATGTTTGAGAAATGCCAGAGTAAGCAATCATAGATCTTACAGCTTCTTTTAAAGTACGATTGCTCCTCTCAACCAGCCTGTTCTGTTGAGGAGTTCTAGCTGCAGAAAGCTCATGCTTTATCCCTATGTCATCCAGATAAGAAGATAATTTTTATTTAAAAACTCGGTACCACGATCACTTCTTATCCTGTTGACTGTACATGATCTGTAATTTTGTAATGTTTTAAAAGCCGAATGAGCTGGTCAGCGGTATCATATTTTGCTTTTAAAAACAGCACCCAAGTGAATTTTGTAAAATCATCAACAACAACTAGGGTGTAGTTCGTTCCCCCTAAGCTCGTTACGGGAATATGACCAAAGAGATCTATATGTAAAAGCTCTAAGCTTTGGGAAGAACGTTACCGCCTTTATTTTTAAAATTAGAACGAATTTTTTTACCAAGCTGACATGCGGCACAAATCTTGTCCTTAGAAAAATTGATATTAGGCATACCAGAAACCAACTCATGCTGACTCAATTTGTCAATCGTTTTAAAGTTTAGATGATTCATTCGCTGATGCCATAGCCAACTCTTGGAGGAGTCAGCTGCTAAGAAAATCTGCTCAGATTCCATATGCTCTGACCAATCGATTATGTATCTATTCCCCGTTCTTTTACCTACCAAAACAGTCAGATCATTTGGACTCTCAACTGTGCAAGTGTGCTGTTGAAACTTAACTGTGTAACCCTTGTCACACAGCTGACTAATACTAATCAGATTATATTGCAATCTATCAACAACTAGGACATCAGATATGAAAATGTTACTGTGGGTAAGCTTACCCTTACCCACAGTGTTACCATGTGAGTTGTCACCAAAAACTATCTTGGCTCCTTTGTGTGGAGTAAAATTTGATAGCAGCTTTGGATTCCCTGTCATGTGACGTGCACAGCCGCTATCCAAGTACCATATGATTGACTCATCTCCAGCTTTGTACCTGTTATCCTGCAATCATAAAAACAGACTTTGGTACCCAATTTTACTTGGTTCCAGATAGGATTACCCCTTTCGGACCCATACTTGAATTACCCTAACAGTTTTCCCAGTATGATAGTCCATAAGGGTCTGTGCAGAAATATTGTGAATCTGTTGAGTGTTGGTTTGATATTTTGACCATTCAGATCTCTCCGAGGCCGAACCTTTCTCCATTCAGATTTGACCTTCTTAGAACCGTGTCTTTGTTGGTTCTGAACAGATGACTTGGATTCAGCTTTCGCCTTTTCCTTGTCAAGTCTGTTCTTTAGCCAACTGGGTTTAGTGTTCTCGGGTCTGACATAGCCGATACCAGCTTTTCCTTTTTAATTCAGCTACCCCGAGATCTGATCATCATATCTCACTGACTCATATGAATCATGTATCATACTGGCTTTGACAAAGCTCATCTTTTTGAACTTGTCATATACCAGATTTGATTGAGTACTGGTTTCTTCAGCGCTGCTTTCACCATTATTGAAGCCCAAACCAGATTTATCATTTAATGGCTTTTGAGCCTCATGCAGCTTGCTCAGAGAAACAGAAGACTTGGTCCAGGAGCTCATCAATTCATTTAACCTTTCGTTTTCAGCTTCGAGCTCATAGGAACTTAATCTCAACGAATCATTCTCAGCCTTTAGCTTACTCAACTCGGTTTGTAAACTGTCAGCTTCACCAAGTTCAACAGTACTTGGTTTCACTGATCTATTTTTCAAATCCATGTTTTCGGCTTTAACTTCCTCGAATGTGTGAGAAAGCTTATGGTACTCTTGGACCATATCATTTAGTGCACTGATTAGGTCCTCCCGTGTAAATTCAACATTTGAGAAATCGAATACCTCTTCTTCCGAAGTTTGGTTGGCCATGAGGCAGTGAACATCTTCTTGTTCACTATCACTAGATGAAGAGCTGCTGGATGAGGAATCTGAGTTTGTATCAGCCTTTAGCTTACTCAACTCGGTTTGTAAACTGTCAGCTTCACCAAGTTCAACAGTACTTGGTTTCACTGATCTATTTTTCAAATCCATGTTTTCGGCTTTAACTTCCTCGAATGTGTGAGAAAGCTTATGGTACTCTTGGACCATATCATTTAGTGCACTGATTAGGTCCTCCCGTGTAAATTCAACATTTGAGAAATCGAATACCTCTTCTTCCGAAGTTTGGTTGGCCATGAGGCAGTGAACATCTTCTTGTTCACTATCACTAGATGAAGAGCTGCTGGATGAGGAATCTGAGTTTGTATCCACCCAGTTTTTGTTGCTCTCCTAAGCAACCAGTACTTTGCGATCGTTCTTTCGGCTGGGCCTCTTATCAGATATTGTCCTCATTATTCTTTCTTTGGATCTTTCCTTTGATCTTTCATCTTTCTTCTCATCTTTCTTGGATCTATCCTCCTTCTTTGGCCTGTTACAGTTAGCAGCAAAGTGTCCTGGACGACCACAGTTAAAAAAAGTTTGATCAGTGGTAACTTTATCATTTTTATGGACATTGCTGTAGTTAAAAGAAGGATTGCAGGATCTTCTCAGATATTTCCCAAACTTCTTAACGAAGAGGACATGACGTCGTTGCTGAATAGATCAGCTATCTTGCTAGTGCTTGGAGAGCACTGTTCAGATGTTGTTGCTGCTAAAGCTTTGGTTGGGTGGGATGTTGAGGGTCTAGCTTCAGATCTTGTCTCTAGCTCAAACTCATATGCTTTCAGATTCGCGAACAGATCATGAAGTAACTTGTTCAGATCTTTGGATTCCCGCATCGCCATGGTCTTAACATCCCACTCACTGGGCAACGCTCTCATCACTTTGAGTGCCAGCTCTCGGTTGCTATACTCTTTTCCCAAACTGGTAAGCTCTATCACCACAGCACTAAAACGCTCATCGAACTCCGCCATGGTTTCTCCATCTTTCATATTTATGGATTCATATTTTTGCTGGGCCACAGTAAGCTTCTTCTCCTTTGTCTCATCATTGCACTCACAGATTTGTGTTAGCTTCTCCCAGATTTCCTTCGCTGTGGCACATGTTTTGATTTTGCTGAACATATTTTTATCCAAAGTCTTGTATAGAATATCCCTGGCCACATTGTCCAGATTATCCTTCTTATTATCTTCATTGGTGTAATCATATTTTTCTTTTCAACATATTCTGGTGCACCTTCAGTTATAGCAATAGCTGTGTTGACTTTCATTATTTTCATTGGACCATCTGTGATGGCTGACCACATATCATCGTCTTGAGCAGCTAAATGCGCTTGCATTCTGATCTTCCAGTCATCATAGTCCTCCTTAGAAAACATAGGAATCTTGTTGTGAGAAGTAGACATATTGAAATATATAAAGCACAAACAACAAATTGTTCAATACTGAGATAGCGCAAGATCTAATACCAATTGATAGGATCAATATGGATCGAAAACAGGTCTAGAAGTTCAAAAGGGGGGGGGGGGGGGGAAACAAATAATGTGCGGAAATAAGTCGATCAATCTGTGAACAGTGTAAACACAAATACGATGCGAATAATTAAAAGTGCAAGGTCAAGAGATTTGTTTATGGAATTTCGGATACGTCTCCCCTTCTTCTTTTTCAGGAAGGTTCCACTAGAAGAATTTGATGAATACAGACGTTGTAAACACCCGGTCACTGAGCCACGTTCCAAGTGAACTCCTAGCAACTCCAACTACAAGCAGACACAGCTGCTGAATACAAACAACTAATTCTTTTCTCAAACGGCTTCACGTAGCACATTTTTTACAGACTCAATCTGAATTATAACAGTGAAATACAATGTTTTTTGAGTACTGTATCTTCTGATTCTTTTATCAACAAGAACTGTTTACAAATGTAAACCAAAAGATATGTCGAAGATTAAGCGATTAAGAACAACAAAGAAACTTCTCTTCGAGATTGACACCCTAGAACTTCAAAATGATTTTCTTGAGTGTTTGAGAATTATTCCAGCGACTGAGAGAGAGCAAGAAATAGCGAGATCAACAGAGAATGACCGAGAGCTAAAAATGACGGAGAGAGCTTCTTCATTTGAATTCCTCACGTATAAATACTCTTTGTTTAAAAGTAGCAAGTGGAGATACTCTCTTTTGCATATCTTCATTGTATCGCATTTTATGGTATGCAAAAGGTAAATTACGCTCGTCAGGGCTAAATTGTCGAATATCCATATTTGGGCAAACATCGTATAACGCCCTCTGCGTATTGTGTACCATTACCCAAAATAGCTCTGACATTGTCTCCTTAATTCCAGGCATTTGTACGATTAAATCATGACCATTGATCCTTCCAATTTGAATGTATGATAGTGATTGAAGCGGTTCGTAGTTCATACTTGAAAGTTTTCCATTAGTCAGTTGTCTCTCCTTTGAGGAAGATAACTATCTCATCACTGATTGAGTATTCGTAACTGTCACATCTCAATGGATAGAGAATCTGCAAGAATACTTTACTCAAATCTTAATTTATCCTCAAATCTGATATTCACTGAGCATACTGTAACTGCTTCTGAAATACTGAGATCTGAAAAACTTATGAAAGGTCTGTTAGTTATGATACTCTCAAATCTGAATACCACTTGAGTTAATAGAACGGAATCTGTTATTGAGATGTCAGAATACTTTCAATACTGAAGTCCTGACCTGAATACTAAACTAATCCAAATAACCAAATTTGATTCGAAGGTATCAACCCGATAACAGAAATCTGAATCTCTGAATTCTTTACTCTAACATAGATCTCTTACTGTATCTTTGAACCAAGTCTGAATGTCTTCAAATCTGAACAACTGTCCCGAATGGTCAACTCAGAAGTCATTGCTTAGCTCAGAACTCTCTCATACTGGAAAATTGTAACTAAATAGCATGACGTCACGAGATCTGAAAGGTTCAATTCTCTTGTCTTCTGCAAAACCCTCAATGATGTCAAGGAATCTGAAATCTTCAATACACTTGAATGACGTCACAAAATCTGAAATCCTCTATACGCTTGGATGACGTCACGAAATCTGAAATATTCTATGAAAGCTTAAGATCAGTTCTTAGTCTTATTTTGTTATCACCAAAACTTATAAATATTATCTTAACAGCTTCTTTCACCAATATTGAAACCTCTTCATCTGAAGGTTGATTAGCCATTAGACAGTGAACTTCCTCCTGTTCACTATCGCATGATGAGGAGCTGCTTGATGAGAAATCGGAATCTGAATCTACCCAGTTTTTGTTGCTTTCTTCTGCCACAAGTACTTTTTATCATTCTTTCGGTTGGGCCTTCTATCATATCTTGTCCTCATCCTTCTCTCTTTTGATCTTTCCTTGGATCTATCATCCTTCTTCTCATCCCTTTTGGTCTGTCCTCCTTATTTGGCCTGTTACAATCTGCGGCAAAGTGACCTGGACGACCACAATTGTAACAGTTCATATCAGTAGACAATTTTTCAGATTTGTTATAATTAAAAGAAGGGTTTTGAGATCTTCTCATGTATTTCCCAAAATTCTTGACGAAGAGGGACATGACGTCGTTGCTCAGCTGATCTGCAATTGCTTGGTGAGAAATGTTCTGATGTTGTTGCAGCTAGAGCTTTAGTTGGTTGAGATGTCGACGGTCCTGCCTCAGATCTTGTTTCTAATTCAAACTCATACGCCTTTAGATTCGCAAACAGATCATGAAGCTCCAATTTGTTTAGGTCCTTAGACTCCCGCATAGCCATCGTCTTTACATCCCACTCCCTGGGCAGCGCTCGCATCACTTTAAGTGTCAACTCTCGGTTGCTGTATTCCTTGCCCAAACTTGTAAGCTCCATCACCACAGCACTGAAGCGCTCATCGAACTCATCCATGGTCTCTCCATCTCGCATCTTCATCGACTCATACTTATGTTGTGCAACAGTAAGCTTATTTTCCTTGGTCTCATCATTTCCCTCGCAGATTTGAATCATGTTTTCCCGTATCTCCTTGGCAGTGGCACAGGTTTTGATCTTGCCGAACATATTCTTGTCCAGCGTCTTGTAAAGAATGTCCTTAGCCACATTGTCCATATTTGCCTTTTTCTTGTCCTCACTTGTGTATTCATGTCGGTTATTTTCAACCCACTGAGGTGCTCCTTCAGTTATATCTATTGCAGTGTTGGCTTTCAAGATCTTCATGGGACCATTCGTGATGACATACCACATGTCATCATCTTGCGCGGCCAAGTGCGCTTGCATCCTGATCTTCCAATCATCATAGTCCTCCTTCGAAAACCGTTGGCGCAGTGGCGGATTCGGATCCCGCTCCCGAGGCGCAGAGGAAGAATTAAAAATTTGGAGCCCAGGAACGGTCAATACACCTATATAATAATCAAAACCATTCATAGAATGTTTTAGAATATACCTTGCTGGCGTCTAGCACCTGGCTCCGACCAATTCAACGAGCAAATTGGCACTTCAAAGGTTGAACAGCTACGGCCTCCTAATCCGGTCCACGATCGGAATCTCAATTCCTTCGCCGGTTTGCACTAGAAAACCGCAAAAGTTTCACGGATGGCATGGGCTTAAACCAACTTAATGGGCTTGGGTCGGGCCCAGGCCCAGGTGTACATTGGTTTCAAGTCCATCACTGTGGCTTCATCATAATCACGATCGACGATCAGATCGGACCGATCTACACAGTTTACAAAATTGAGAATTATGATGTGAAAACAATTTTTTGGACCACCTAATCCAAAATAGCAGTTAGGACCCTGTAAGCTTTAAGGATAGTCAAAATAGTCTAAGCTTAAGGAAATTGCATTTTCACCCTATTCAATTTTAGGAAGTCACACTTCCATCCTTCCTCCTACTATACTCAACAAATTGAGCTTAATTTCCGTACGGGAATTGGGAAACCAGTACTTGTGTGACCCTCAATGGTTCAGGGATACAGCTAGCCATGGGCTCACAACATTTGTGACTTCGAAACCACATTTTCGGACAACCCATTGGATCTTGGTAAAGCGTCTAGCAACATCGCCCCATGATCCCCTAGGTATCACTGATAGTGCCTGCAAGAACCAGTCGGTCATGGTTAGCATACAGTACAGTCCTTTCGACTCAAATATCCAGATCAGATCAACGATCATTGGTTAATCGAGAGTCGCTGGAGATCCAATAACCATGCATACATCTTGGAGATCAAATAGTGACATCGCATGTGTTACTAGGTAAACACATTTACCCAAAACACATCTATTACTCTGGCCAGAGATTTATCACACTATTATCTCCTCAGATAACATAGGATATCCACGCACAAGGGCGAGCGGTGAATCCTCGACAATGAAGCATCGACTCCTACATGCATCGGGATCTCACCCAACCCCGCCACCTGATGACCCCAACTGAGTCGGTAAACGGGTCAAAGTGAGGCACCTATCATGTAGAGTCTCAATGATGTTTCGAGTAATGAGGACAAATCTATACAACCAAGTCCTCGGACTTAATCCACTCGACAAATGGTAACCACTTGTAAAGTCCGAACGAGGGTAGTTCGATAGATCACCAGGTCACTATCCATCTGCATGCTCAGAACATCACAATGTTCCCTACCAATGAAACGTGGTACTTCACATCGCAGATGCTAGTCTCAAGCTCGGGCGCCATTATCCTCTTTTGGACGGCCAAATTGACTAGGAATAGGTTCATAATACAAAGTGACTATTAGATGTGTTTCATGATAGCCATCATATCCACTATCACATCTAACATACACTATAGTGCATTCAATTTCTTTATCCAATAATTGTAATCATAATAATGAAGATAAATAATGCCATAAAAGAATGTGAATTTCATAAATAAAGATCGTTTTACAGAGAGTCAACAAGAACCCACACACCACAAGTTGGCTAGTTGGGCACCTACTCTAACAAAAACATGGGAATCTTTTTATGTGAGGTAGACATTTTGAAATATATATAAAGCGCAAAATACAAAATGTTCAATAACTGAGATAGCGAAGGCTCTGATACCAATTGATAGGATCAATATGGATCAAAAATAGCCCTAGGAGTTCATAAGCGGGGTTGAATGAACTCCTTTGGATTTGTAAATTTCAAAACCTTAAAACAATTTTACAAGCGCCTAGCTTAACTCAGATCCGAGTTAACAGATCTGAGTTATCTCAGTTTAAATCTGATTTCTCGACTAACAAGAATTGTGCGGAAATAAGTCGATTGATCAGTGAACAGTATAAGTAAATACATGCAGTAAGTAAAAGTATAAGGAGCAGAGATTTGTTTCTGGAAGTTCGGATATTAAATCCTACGTCTCCCCTTCTTCCTTTACAGGAAGGTTCCACTAGAAGACTTTGATGAATACAGACACTGTAGACACCCGGTCACTGAGCCTCGCTCCAAGTGAACTCCTAGCAGTCACCAATACATGCAGATACAACTACTGAATACAATCAACGTAATTTCTCAAACGACTTTACTTAGAACGTTTTTTACAGACTCAAGACTGAATGATACAAAGAATATGATAATGAGTACTGTAAATCTTCTGGTTCTTTTATCAACAAGAACTTTTAACAAATGTAAACCAGAAGATATCTCGAAGATTAAATCTATGAAGGCTTGAACTTGAGTGTTCTTCGAGATTTTAATACTGGGACTTGTAATAATTTTCGATAAAATATTCCCAGTAATATGTGAGAGTGTTATGATAGCAGAGAAAGCATCGTTAATGGTGGAGAATGATCGAGAGATTCTCAATTTGAATTCTTCAGCTATTTATACTCTTTGTCTTCAACGGTCAATAAATGTTGCCAGTAGAGATAAGCTCCTTTACATATCTTCATCGTATCAAAGCATTTAATGCTCCATTAAAGCCATACAAAAGGTAAACTGCACTCGTCAGGGCTAAATTGACTTATATTCCAAATCGGGTAATCATCGTATCAATCACTCTGCATACTGTGCAACTTTACCCAAAATAGCTCTGATATTGTCTCCTTAATTCCAGACTTTTATACGATTAAATCATGACCGTTGATTCTCCTCAAATAATCCTTTTATAACATCTAGAGTGGTTCGAAGCTCACATTTGAAAGTTCACTTTGTTATACGAATCCTTCCCTCTTTGTGTAATCTTGAATATGTCAAATCTGAATACTGTACTATTCTCGTAATAAAATCTGATAACATACGTCTGTAGTAACTGAGTCGAATCTATCCAATCTAAGTCCGTTAAAGAAATCTGAAATATCATGTAGAGCTCTTTCGAATATACTCTGTCAAAACTGGACATCAGTAGTAGATTAATATCTGAAGTAGCATATATAGATCTGACTTCCTGTTACTCACATCTGAATTGCTTCCAAAGAGTCTATTCACCTCTGATACTCTCGAATCTGAATTATACCATCTTAGTCGATATACCAGAATCTGTTACTAAAGCCTCTGAATCAAGTCTGAATATACTTTGCTCTAACACAGATCTCCTACTATAGCTTCTAAATCAAATCTGAATCTACTTTGCTCTAAAACAGATCTCTTACTATAGCTACTGAATCAAATCTGAGTCTACTTAAATCTAAAAGACTGTCCCGATAACTGATAAAACCGATTACTCAAATAACCCGATATCTTGGAACTTAATACAGAATTCCTCAATTCGATAACTGAAAATTTGGACTCGATATCTGATCAATTCTCGAATGGACAACTCAGATGTCAATGCAAATTAACTCAGAGTTCTTGAATCTTAAATCTTCAACTCAATGGCATGACATCACGATCTGAAGTGTTTTCTTATTTTGTCCTCTGTGAATACTTATGATCAGTTCTCAGTCTTATTTTGTTATCACCAAAACTTATAAATTTTAACTTAACACAAAGACCCACATTGGAAGTTCCTTTTAAATACTTTAAAATTCTTTTCACTGCAATATAATGCGATTGTTTTGGCTCTGCCTGATATCTAGCACACATATATATAGTTTGCTAGCAGTTAGGTAAAGCAAAGAGCCAATAATACCGCGATACAATGATACCTCTATGGCAGTTCCAGCTACATCTTTATCTAATTTTAGAAGCACTCATTGTGGTCGCAGCTGTTGAACAGCTGTCCATGCCAAATTTCTTCAGCAGTTCTTTCGTGTATTTGTCTTGATTAATGAAGATTCCATTGTCAAGCTGTCTCACTTGTAATCCCAGAAAGAACATCAGCTCACCCATCATGCTCATCTCGAACTTGTCCTGCATTAACTTAGAGAATTTCTGGCATAATTTGGGGTTAGTTGATCCAAAAATAATATAATCAAAATATATTTGGACTAACAGGACATGATCAGATTTGACAAATTTAAGTAGTGTCTTATCAATGGTGCCTATTGTGAATTGATGCTCGAGAAGAAATTGAGACAGTGTATCATACCAAGCTCTGGGTGCTTGCTTCAACCCATATAGAGCTTTATCCAGTTTGTAAACGTGATCTGGATATGTATGATTTATGAAGCCAGGAGGTTGTGCAACATACACTTCCTCTGTTAGGATGCCATCAATAAATGCACTCCTAACATCCATTTGAAAGACCTTAATGTTTTTATATGCAGCATAAGCAAGAAACATGCGGATGACTTCTAGTCTAGCTACTGGTGCAAATGTCTCATCAAATTATATGCCTTCCATTTGTCTAAATTGTCAGGATTGAGAATCGATAATTAGTGATAAATCGGATTTGGTTAAGGATTAGCCACGGTAGACGTGATTATTGAATTCGGACTTGAGGATTTTCGTCCAATCTGGTTGGTGATTTTCAGATTTGACGTAGAGCTATTCAGCTTTGAGTTGTTGGTTGCTATCGGGTGAATCTGCGTTGAATTTGGAGTTGTTTTGGATTTTTCTATCGGGATCTGATTCCAGTGGGAATTCAGACTTGAGGCCTATCGCTGGAAGAAGATAAGCTTTTAGAATTCTTGCGTGGGAATTAGCGAGAATCATATTTGAGGTATATTGGTGGTTCAGATCTGAGAGAGTAGATTCGAGTGTTAAGATTTGACGTGGGTAGTGATGCGATGTCGTTTCGCATTATCAGAGGTGAGTTAGCGAGGAGATGCAACGTGTTAGTCAACGTTTCTGGGTTGACCAGCGTTGTTAGCGTTATTCAGATCCGAGTGAGCATGAACAGATCTGAGTGTTGGGATCTGTTTAGCCAGTGAGACGTCGTTTTGCTAGTGTTAGCGGGAAACCCTGATGCGACGCGTTATTGTTTAGTAGCGCGTTAGCTGTAGCGCTAAGTCCAGATTTGAGTTAGCGCTCGATTCAGAGTTGAGGACTTGTGCCTTAGCGCTAGGATATGTTGTTGAGATCTGAATAGGTCGGTGATCAATTTTCACTGTAGACTTTGACTTGAGGATTTAAATACAAGTGTTGATTAACACTTAGCGTATTTTCGACCCCGATATTCCCTGTCTTCTGTTTCGCTAACCCTCGAAACACTTACTGTTCACCGAGCACTATTTCTCCGATTTGCCGTCGATTTCCGCCGTCGTTTGAAGTAAGACTGGTGGCGTTGAACTCGTCTCCCTTAGCTCTTTTTATTGTTACCAGTTAGGAGACCTGAGTTGACGCGTAGGAGGAGTGCGAAGGATTTACAGTGTTCGAAGAATTTCGCTACAGTGAACCCGAGAGTTCTTCTGTTCTTTTGAGCTTCTGGGTAAGTGATTCCTTGCCGTTTAAGCTTATTTTAAGCTGTTAGACCTTTGCTTGGTGGTCGAACCAGATTTGAGTTCTTTACCATAGGCAGTGAACTATAGGAGTTCAGATTTGAGCTAAGTTATGAGATTCTTTGACAGATTTGAGCGGCATTTCCTGCTGTTATTGCCGAGACCAGCGAGGAAGCAGATTTGAGAAGGCTGAAGTTGATGTGCCCTGGTGAGATCTGTTCAGGTAGAATCTGAGGTTTGAGGTACGAATTGAGCTTCTGTTAACAGCTTTGGAAATAAGCGTGTTAGTATTTTGAGGCATGATTTGTATTACGTGAATTCTGTAATTTACGTGAACAGATTTGGGCTCATTGGTTGATTTATTTGTCTTGTTGTACGTGAGTTATGCATGCTTAAATCAGATTTGATGTTAATGGCATTCATGCATACATCTTGAGCCTGATGATTGATTGATTACCGATTGAGAGCCACATTGTGACCGCCGGCAGATGTGTCGCACCTGAAAGGCACAATGCTATCATCGAAGTGGTGACCGACTGAGCCGTCGTATCTGAATACCACCAAGATGTGATGGGTAATTGAGTAGCCAGCCCTGAATATCACGGACCAATGATTTCCACCGGCTGAGCTGTTCGTGGTATGGAGGCTCACCTGATTTGCCAGCTGATTCGTTGGCCTAGATGACCGATTTCTTGGCAGCCCTCATGCATTTCATGACTTAGAGTACTACATGTTTATGATTTGATGTTTACTTAGTGCTCTTCGTACTGAGGTTTGACCTCGTATTTCTTTCCTGCTTTTGTGGTCTTGGGTCTGTGTTGCCCATTGCAGGAGTTTCAGGTAGTCGGGCTTGGTAGAGTGGAGATCCAGCTAGTAGATCCCCGTTTGGTTGAGTCCCAGTTTATTTATATTATGTATCTGTTGGGGAACAACGGTGCAGGATCCGGATCCCGCCTCCCGGGGCGCAGCGGAAAACAAAATTGCCCGGGAGACGATCAATACAATTCTAAATCAAACACATTCATAGGGTGTTTTCGTTGATTACCTTGCTGGCAACTCGTGCCTGGCTCCAACCGGAATTACAAGAACGCCGGCTCTTCACGGTCGTAGAGGCGACTCTCTCAACTGCTATGTCACCTCTAGCCACAATATCCCGGATTATGTGGCATTTCCTCAGTAGAGTTTTGGATCTTTGGTGAGACCTAGGCTCCTTTGCTTGCGCAACGGCACCCGTATTGTTGCAGTACACCGGGACTGGACCAACTCCATTAGGATATGACGCCCAACTCTTGGACGAAATTCCTTATCCAAATCGCCTCCTTAGCAGCAGCTGATGCTGCGATGTACTCAGCCTCAGTGGTTGAATCCGCGATGGTGTCTTGCTTGGAACTCTTCCAAGAGACAGCACCACCATTGAGCATGAATACAAATCCAGAGGTAAACTTCGAATCATCCACGTCACACTGGAAGCTAGATTCAGTGTAGCCTTCCAGTTTCAGTTCACCACCCCCATAGACCATGAACATATTCTTAGTCTTTCGCAAGTACTTAAGAATATCCTTCACAGCCTTCCAATGTAATTGGTCTGGGTTGGCCTGATAGCGGCTCGTGACACTCAGAGCATATGCGACATCCGGTCTAGTCGAGATCATGCCATACATAATACTGCCTATTGCCGAGGCATATGGCACACGTGCCATACTTTCTATCTCCTCATCAGTCTTCGGACACATAGACTTAGATAGAGTGACCCTGTGGCACATAGGTAGGTGTCCTCTCTTGTACTATTCCATAGAGAACCTCTTAAGTATGGTATCAATGTAGGTAGCTTGGGTGAGTCCGAGCATCCGTTTCGATCTATCCCGATAGATCTGTATTCCAAGAATATAGGATGCTTCACCCATGTCCTTCATCGAAAATCTACTAGACAACCATACTTTAATTGATTGCAGCATTCCTACATCATTCCCAATGAGTAGAATGTCATAAACATAAAGTACGAGGAATGTCACAACGCTTTTAACTACCTTCTTATACACACATGGCTCCTCGGGATTCTTGATGAAACCAAATTCCTTAATTGTTTCATAGAATCTCAGGTTCCAACTTTGTGATGCTTTTTTGAGACCGTAGATCGATCTCTGAAGCTTGCATACCTTATGCTCGCTTCCAACGGATGTGAAACCCTCAGGCTGCGTCATATAGATCTCTTCCTTAAGTTAAGGAACGCAGTTTTGTTGGGGATCCGGATCCGCCCCCCGGCGAGGCAGCGGAAGAACAATCAAATATAAACCGGGAGGCGATCAATACGATGAATACAAAACAAACTACGACATTCATAGGATGTTTTAGCATGTTACCTCGCTGGCACTTGTGCCTGGCTCCAACCGGTGTTTCAAGAACCCGGCTCTTCTCGGTAGATTGCGGTAGTTTACGCCAATCCGATCCACGACCAGATCCGAGACTCCTTCGTCAGGCTGCACTAGAAGCGCTGACGAGATCAGCACGAACGAATACTCCTAGAAAAACTAGGCCGGAACATTTTCCGGAGAAGTTGGCGGCGGCGGCGGGCGGCGGCGGCGTGATCGAGAGGGAGGGAGGCGTGTGATGATGCTTAGGGTTTTAGGAGTTGAGTTGTGTTATGAGTTGTGTGTTATTGCATTAAGTCTAATAATCACAATTATATAGACTTAACAATGGACTTGGACCGGCCCATCGGGCCCGAGTCCAAATGACAATATCCATTGCTGCGACTTCATCGTAACTCCGATCGCCGATCAGATCGGACCGATCGATTCAGTTTCCAAAACTGAATGTTATGATATGAAAAAAAATTTTTCAGACCATCTAACCCTAAATTGCAAAATGACCGTTTTGCCCCTCAACAGAGTCAAATCCCGGTTTGACCCCTGTTGACTTTTAGGAAGTCGCACTTCCTGAAATCCTCTTCTCGTGCTCAACACATTGAGCTGAGTATCCGTGCGGGAATCTCGAATCCAGTACTTGTGTGACCCTCAATGGTTCAGGGATACAGCTAGCCGTGGGCCCACAACCATTGTGGCTCCAGAATCACAATTCCGGACCTGCCCAACGGATCATGGTAAAGCGTCTAGCAACATCGCCCCATGATCCCCTAGGTATCACTGATAGTGCCTGCAAGAACCAGTCGGTCGTGGTTAGCGTACGGTACGGTCCTTTCAATCCATATATCCCGATCAGATCAACGACCATTGGTAAATCGAGAGTCGCTAGAGATCCGATAGCTATGCATACATCTTGGAGATCGAAATAGTGACATTGCGAGTGTAACTAGGTAAACACATTTACCTAAAACACTTCTAGTACTCTGGCCAGAGATTTATACACTATTATCCCCTCAGATAGCATAGGATATCCACGCATGTCTGCGAGCGGTGAATCCTCGACAACGATGCATCGACTCCTACACGCATCTGGGTCTCACCCAATCCCGACGCCTTATGACCCCAAGTGACTCGGCAAACGGGTCAAAGTGAGACGCCTATCATGTAGAGTCTCAATGACGTTTCGAGTCGTGAGGACTAATCAGTACAACCAGGACCTCGGACTTATCCACTCGACAA
>KQ993013.1:7449-19535 GCA_001598015.1 Dorcoceras hygrometricum
GCTGAACCATCTCGGGCGTCCCCTTACTGTTCCAGCTAGATATCTTCGACCAGTCCAGCTCAGGCGTCCATCACTGTTCTAGTTTGGATATCTTCATGTCTACTCCAGACTAAGCAAGCTGCACATTTCACGTAGAGCATTAGTACAATAGTAGTAGATTTTGTGTGAATCAAAACTTAGATTACGATCTGTATAAACAGATCCAACAATCTCCCCCTTTTTTACTTACACAAAATCTGGATAAACATATGCAGGTATGTTTATGCTTGAAATTATTTCTCCCCCTTTTTCTGTGAATCAAAAAGGGTTTCGAAATTAAGTGTCCCACTTAATATTTAAAATAAAACTCCTCCTTAACAGAGCGTGGGGTTAATTTTATTTTGAAGTCAAATCATTTTCGGAGGGACGACATTTTGTGAAAAATATATGCATGAGATTTTGAAGAAAGAATCTATGCTACTCAAAATTTCTCATTTATATAGACCAGAGGAGAAATAAATTATTCAATTTACATAATCTCTTCCATTTTTCTCTACGGCTTAGCCTCGCCCAGCCCTAGAGGTCTTGGCATCAACAGACCTCACGTAATCAGTCAGCTCGTCGGAACATATATTTCTGCACTTTCCTTTCGACAAACTGCTATGCAATTCAATAGGCATTCCTCCCCCTATACATATGAATTGAGTTTTGAAAGCCTTGAAAAATTTGTAGCATAGACAATATTTTGAACGACTATCAGAGCAGACATAGTTTTAAAACCGTTTTAAAAAAAATTTCGAATAAAATGCATTATTCAAGAACAACCTGCTCTAATACCAATTATTGGTCCCGTATTATGGGGTACCAGATAGCAAAAATGTTCTGATACCAATTGTTGGGATCAAAAAACATGGGTTGTTTGTGAGCTCTATCATAACTCACGTAAGCTCTCACACAACCGAAATACCAACCCCGTAACTTACGTGTATTTAAAAATTTTGGGTGTTCTGAAAACCAGCACGTAACTTGTGAAACCAGATCGCCATGAATCTGGACCAACAGCTCTACGAGCTGGTCCAGATTATCAGCTTCTCTGCAAGCTGGTTTAACACGATCAGTCTGATTTCTTTAACTTGAGCTGTAATAGCTCAGTGTTCTTGAATGTTAATGCACCGGGATACATATTGAGTAATGAATTAAAATCATGCGGAAACAACTCAAATTGAAGTCTTATATTCGAAAGCCTTTAAATAGTTTTAAGCGTATTAAACAATCATGCTACGCGTATGAATGTATGTGCGGAAAACAGTAAGGAAAATATGCTGCAATTTGTTTATGGAAGTTCGGAGCTGAATATCCTACATCTCCCCTTCTTCCTCAACGGGAAGGTTTCTACTAGAAGACTTTGATTACAACGACCCTTCGCTGCAACCCACTCCTATGACCAGCAGTCGCAAGAACTCCTAGCCACAACATTGCACACCAGCCCGCAAGCTTCGCGTGTCTAACTCCACTTATTTAACGCCTCAGTGAGAAAGGCTACACACACTTGTTTAACATCTCAGTACAAAAGACAACTAGACTTGTTTAACGTCTCTGTCCAAAGACTACAATGGAAGTCATTTTTGTTTTTGATTCACTCAGCTAATCTAATCAGCTCTCTCAAGTATATGTAAGTGAATCATGTGTGAGATTTATAGTGAATACTCAAACTCTCAAGCATAAAATCTCACACACTGGAAATGGCTCTTGTCCGAGCTGGTTATCAATTATCTTTCCAGGGTTCTGCTTTTTTCTTTTAAATTTTGGTTTGCACAATCGTTTCAACTTCGCTCTTCTCAGCACCCTATTTTTTTGTTCTGCTTGTGCTGCGCTCTATATATAGCCTGATGCGGAGTTATATCCGTTGGACACAAATTTGTAGTCATTTGATAGGTCTTCTGACACTGTTGCACTTTCCGTTTTTTGTCCATAAATGCATCACAGGCTTTTCTTACCTTTAGTCACGTGAGCACTGTTCTGAGTGGACAGTACAAGAAAGTCGATTTGATTACTGAAAAGCATTTGTCGTATAGTCTTGTATTCAAGTCTCTTTGCTCATAGATTGATAGCATCTGTCATGCTATCTTAGCTGGTTTGACCTTAACGAGCTTGCCAGCTTGTTCATCGTTTTGGTATGCATTGAGCTGGTCTTGTTCAAGCTGGTTGCTTTACTGGGCCTTTCAAAGCTCTCTTATTCTCCTCTCATTTGCAACCGCTCTTTCAGCTGATCTTCATCATCTTCAGAGCTTATAGTTCCTCTATCTGGCACATTTTATGACTGTTCTTGACTTTGCTAGATAGAGTCTCTTCCTCCTTGATCTGCTCTTGAACATCTTGTCCAGCTGGTTTGTCCTTAATAAGCTGGAGCACAATCTGCTTCCTATATCTGGGTAGACTCTTCATTTGAGTTGTTCCCAAGCTGGTCTTCTTCAGAGTTCTTCCGGATCAATGCTGAGTTGTGGCAGTGTGCCCATCCAGCTCGCATATTTCCGTACCATCTTATATTCATGAGTACCCCAACATGCATATTCTTCCTCATCCTCGAGGGTCTCTTTAAGCTTGTTCGGCCTGTTAATAGAATAGCTCGCTTGTCTCGGCTGACCTCCCAGCTGGTCCTTCAACTGGTTGCTCAGCTGACTTCTTCGTACTGCACCAGTGATCTGATCTGCACTCGATCACTGCGCTTGTACTTGGCTTCGCACTCAATCACTGCCCTTGTATTCTGCACTTGATCTGTGCTTGAGCCGTTCTGCACTTCATCTCTCTGCACTTGAACTCTGCTTTTCACTTTACTGTTCTTGATCTACGTGCCGCTCCTGCTCCAAGATGGTGAACCAGCTTGGTGTTCCCTGCACTTCTGGAAGTAAACTGCTGAACCAGCTTGTGAATCCCCTTACTGTTCTAGCTATATATCTTCGACCAGTCCAGCTCAGGCGTCCCCTCACTGTTCCAGTTTTGATATCTTCATGTCTACTCCAGACTAAGCAAGCTGCGCATTTCACGTAGAGCGTTAGTACAATAGTAGCAGATTTTGTGTGAATCAAAAATTAGATTCTGATCTGTATAAACAGATCCAACAGTGAGGTAAAAGCATAAGGGTTGCAGTTGATGCAACTGGGCTCTACTTTTCGGGGATCACGGTTGGTTAATATTATTCGAGACCATGATTTCTCGATTGGACTCTATGCACCTACTAAGAAAACTGGATTTCTCGATTTCATTTGAGGTGGTGAAATCGTTAAAATTGTGGAAGGGTAATTCATAAAACTAAATGACCTTGTTTTATGTATTAGAGTTTTTCATGAATAGTCTGTAATGTATGTCTGTTTTTCTTTCAGTATAAACTGCTATCAAATATGTCTTTGATTAAAATTCCACTTGATTCTATATTGTATAGCAACAAATTTACTAGCAGTAATTACCTGGATTGGTTGTGTAATCTCAAGATTGTCTTGGATTCGGAGAAGCTTCTCTACACTCTTGAGAAGTGCCCTCCGAAGGAGGCCCCTGCTGATGCCAATCCGGAGGATCTGGAAAAATTAGAGTAATGCTGGGACGATGAGCTCAAATAACATTGCTAATAATGGCTTCTATGTCCAATGAATTGTGTCCGAGATTCGAGGAGACCGGATATGTTTCTGATATACACCTTCACCTCAAAGATCTGTATGGGGAGAACTCTCGGCCGTGTTTTGGACTGTGAGGTGTATGCTGAGATACACCTTCACCTTATTTTCTTACCTTGAGCTAGGTTGACCTGTGAGGTTGTGTAGAAGCTGTCTGTGTTTTGGAGCTTCTGTCGTGAGCCGTTGAGATTGAACCAAAATTGATTCTTAGGTATCTTAGTATATTAGAGCCTCTCTTGTGCCTTCTGGCATGTTTTATCCACCCTGAGCTGTTGGCCATGAGTTGTGCATCAAGTGTGGTGTGAACTGTGGTGTGAACTGTTCTGACCGTGAGCTGTTGGCCATGAGCCCCAGTGTTGAGTTCCTAGATATGTATATAAAGACCGTATCGAGTCATTTCCAGGGAATGCCCAATGTAGATGTTCTATTTCTGATTCAATTTTTAGTATCTATGTATATTTCTTTCATGGATGTTGAGTTTCATTTATGGTCTTTTTAATCAAAGTCGTGAGTATTCACATATTTTGAAGATATATTTTTCTGTTCAGGCCAAAGAAGACTTTTAACAACTTTTTAAGCTTCCGCATTTTACGTTAATTGTGTTCTTAGTCTCTGATTTAGAGCACCGAGCCTGACACTTGATACCGGAAGTGGATCTCATATCTGCAATGACTTGTAGGTAAGGACAAGAAGTCAACGTCTTAGGGTGGGTGAGACCATTTTAAGGCTGGGAAACGGAAAAAGGGTTGCACCTGTAGGGGATGTGTATTGGTTTCTACATTCTAATTTTAAGTTGTTATTGAAAGAAGTTTTTTTCGTTACTGAATTAATAAAGAACATTATTTCTATTTATATGCTTGATAGTGATGGATATTCTTATAATTTTGCTAATTCTATTTGCAATATTTACAAGAATAAATTTTTAATTGGAATTGGGGAACCTGAATAATCTATACAACTTAAAATTGAGAGAAGTTCCAACTCGCGATGCGGAGACGCAGACTACAAAAATCAAAAGGAAATACGATACTCTAAACCCGGCACAACTTTGGCATGCTAGGCTAGGTCATATTTCCTTAAAAATGATGAACAAGTTGGTTAGGAGAGACATGTTTTACATGTCTGATATTAACTCCTTACCAACTTGCGAGTCTTGTCTCAAAGGAAAAATGACAAAATTGTCCTTCATCATGCACAAGACCTATTGGACTTGATCCAACTGATGTTTGCGGCTCGATTATACTAAGTTCGGCCACACCTACTTCATCACCTTTATCGATGATTACTCTAGGTATGGGTACTTGTACTTAATGAAGCACAAGTCTGAATCCTTTGAAAGAATTAACGAGTTCAAGGCTGAAGTAGAAAATCAACTCTGAAAAAATATTAAAACATTTCGATCCGATCGAGGTGGAGAATACTTGAGTGCCGAATTTCATGACTATCTCAAGGAGAATGAGATTCTCTCACAGTGGACCGCTCTGACCCCCCACCACCAACTCAATGGTGTAGAGAAGCTTCGTAGTCGAATCTTGATGGACATGGTTTGATCTATGATGAGATTCATTGAACTTCCTACCTCGGTTTGGGGCTATGCGCTCAAAACACCGGTCATGTTGTTGAACAATGTCTACACCAAGGCAGTGGATAAAACTCCATATTAGATATGGATGGGAAAGCTACCCAAGTATTCATACTTGAGGATTTGGGATGTTAGAGCTAATTTCAGAAGTTTTGGTGAAGAAAATATAAAAGAGATTAATCAACTCAAACTGACAAGATCTGGACGAAGCTTACAGTGTTGGATGTAAAAACCAGATTAGAGCAGAGTCAAGCTGGTTAAGGACAAACCAGCTCAGGATACTTAGCTACGCTGGTTGAGGACAAACCAGCAAAGGTATTTTGCTCAAGATGGTTAAGGTAAAACCAGTCCAAAGATGCTTAGACGGATAATGACACATCAGTTGAAAAAAAATTCTAAGAATAGATAAAGTTCAGAAGAGCAGCAAAACAGTGGTCTACGATTGAGAAAATAGATCAGCTGGAGTGATAAGTGGTATAACAGACCATCTGGAAGACCAGTTAAGTAAACCAGCTCGAAGTAGATTAATTATACAGATGGTATCGTATTGTAGACATGAGTGTACAAAGATTGGAATCTGAATCGGTATAGAAAAAAAATGAGCGGACTATTTCAAAGAATATTGGACTCAATAAAGCTCAGAACCCTATCAAGAAAAGTTACTTAATGTTCAGAAACCAGATCGGGAACCCAACTAAGACCATTGACAACTTAGCAAGTTGAATATCGGAATGTTTGAACCTACGTACAGTTTGATATGATACATGTGACTTGTCTGCTTTGAAGTGTAGTCATTGGAACTACTTTGAGTTACTTTCAGATACGTAGATATATGGTTCAAACTGAAGATGGTGCAGAGTTGCTAAAAAGGGTATTGCATTCATTGGAGATGTACGAACATCGTACAGGAAATTAAGACGCTACAGGTTTTTCAATTTGGATACTACAGACGTGTCTACTGGTAACATTTATTACCGTTGTATCCAAATGGTATAATATAAGAGAAGATCAGCTGTGAAGGGATTACGAGACAAAACGAAACATACGAGACATAACAAGCTACGAAATCACGAGCTCACAAGCCTTCAAGAGCAAACCATCATTTGCTAAAAACTAGCTCACGGCCAGTGACACAAGCACAGATCGCGTATTCAATTATTTGTGTCACACAACCTTCTATACACACACTATGTAGTGTTTGAGCGTTCATTGTAAATCATAAATAGAGAGTGTAGAGTGCTAGAATATCACAATCAGATTAGTGCTGAATTTAATGTATTTGCGAACCAGATCGCGAGTCTGGTTTCATTGGTTGATTGGTAGGAGTTCTTGCAGCTGCTGGCTATTGGATCGGGTTTGTACAAGTGGTTGTATAAATAAAATATTCTAGTGGAAACCCACTGAGAAAGAAGGGGAGAAATATGAGATTTGCTCCGAACTTCCAGAAACAAACCTCTCGTCTCTATATATTTTACATTGGCGTATTTGTTTAAATTGTTCACTGTTGAATCGTGTTGTTTCCGCATAAAATCATTTTATTACACGAGACAACAGCAATCACTGAGAACCCTCCAAGCCGGTAAATTGGCTGGAGGTTTGCGTCGAGCTGTGAAATCTTTTGAAATAAACTTTTAAGCAAAATCTAGACGTGCACAACTGAGAAAGAGATCTGAGAGAAGTTGACCCAGATATGCGAGGGCAACGAAAAAACAAAAGAAAACAAGTTGATCGTGGCCCTACAAAAGTTCGAGTTGATCAGGATGAAGCCTGATGAAACAATGGTCGAATTTGATGAACAGTTTAGCTCACTAGTGATTGAGCTACCCAGATTGGGAAATTACTACAACAATAAGGAGCTATCCCCGAAGGTGATGCGAGCACTTCCCAAGGAGTGGGATGTGAAAACGATGTCCATGAGGGAGGCGAAAGACTTGGACAAAATGGAGTTGCACGAATTGTTTGCCAATCTAAAGGCAAATGAATTCGAGTTGGAAACAAGAGCGGAGTCTGAACCATCAACCTCTCAATCAACCAGAGCTCTCGCTGCTAAAATTTCAGAACAGAGTCCATGATCCACCAGCAGCAGATCAACAGAGGAGATGATCAAGGATGCAATGTCCAAAGAATTCTGAAAATTAATGCGGAAGCATAATAATAAACCCTCTTACTTTGATTATCCTAAAAGAATTTTTATTCTCCTTCTGATGACAAATGTTACAACTGTGGCAGAATCAACATCTCAGGTCTCACATTTAGCGAAAGAGAAGATGATGTACAGTGTCTCATGGCCGATGACATTGATTAGGTATTTTATTTTTCAAGTATGGAATTCACACGTGAGGATCTTATCACATAACTTAACGACATGGTCCTAGAATATAAGAAGCTTTCTCAATCATTCGAGGAAGTTAAATCCAAAAGAGAAATTTATGCAATAAATGTCGAGATGGTTAGCTCAAGCAATATGCAAGCTGCTCTAAGTAAGCTTGAATCTGAGAATGAATATCGAGAAGCAAGTCCGAGGAGATGCTTCATGAAAATTAGCAGTTGGACTGATATAATGAGCTCCTAGACCAGGTCTTCTGCCTCACTAAAAAATGCATGGAGCTACAAATCCATCTGGTGATAAAATCAGATTGGGAAATAATAGAGATGAAAGCAGTACCGTAGAAACCAGTAGTACCCAAAGGCTGTAAAGGACAAAGTTTAAACAATGAACTTTGTAAAATCTAGCGCGGGACAGCCTGCTGAGGCACAATTTGGTGAAATAGTGATAGCAGCTAAGCCTCCGATCTGGAAAGGAATATTTTGTGTGCTGTGGTATACTGCTCCTGAAAAGTCACGGGAAAGCTGGCTAAACAAAAGAATTGCATAGATACGGGGTGAACCCAAATATGGTGGTATAAAACAAGGCCAATTTTCTCGATCCTCAACTAAATACAGGCAGTATAGGCCTCAATATAAGAATCCCAGATCGTATAGCACGTATACTTCATATCACACTCCAACTATATGAAGAGCACACGTACCTCACAAGTGATTTGATGCACACACTGGTAAATGGGTTAAGATTATCCAAGTGTGTGGGATCCGAAAGTTGATTAGATAAATTGAGTAAATTAATCGGGTTTTCATAGACCCGATTTGGATTGAACAGATATGGAATGAGCCAGCTTTGAGTTGGTATGCTTGGCTTAGTTATCGGGTCTGTGTAAGTCATTGAAACAGATCTTGAGAGTTGGAGAATTTCCGCGGGAACTGATCAGATGTGAGTGTTGGTCAGTGCTGGGTGTTCACGCTCAGTTTTGGTGACAAGATCTGGTATCGCATGAGTTCAGTTTTGAGCCATCGTGTTTCTGTAGAGAATAGCTAAACTACGTTGTTTGGATTAGTTGGAACGACAATGTTTTGGTTTAGCGGGCGAGACTCAGATGTGAGTAGCGTTGGTCGTCAGATTTTGATAAGATCTGAGTGTTGCGATGCTGGTTAGCATTTCAGATTGAGTAGCGGGTGACGTGTCCAGATGTGAGAGTGGTCTCTGTGCGACGCCGTTTGGGTAAGTCGGGATCTGTTTTGACGAAGGAGTCATATCTGTTGTGAGATTCGGATCCGAGTGGGAAATCAGTTTTGTGACTTAAGTTTCGGTGGGTTTTGTTCTTCAGATTCGACAGATTTTTTAAATAGAGGACTTTGCCTTCGTTCTTTATTATTCAGCTTCGACACTTAGAATATTTCCCGATAGCGAATCCTGTCTTGATACCCTAGCTACTATTCACCGAACCTTATCTTCTTGATTGCCGACGGTAGAAAGCTCCGTAAGAGATAAGAGTGGTAGCGCTGGACTCCTCTTGTCAAGGCGATTATTGTCACAACCAGTGGGAGCATAAATAAAGAAGTCAGAGTGGTCACGTGGTAACAACTGCAACAGACGCTCAGAGGTCCTCACATCCAGTGGGAACAAAGTCAACAGGATCATCACCTGCACCATTTAAACCTAGTGAGCCTAAAGACCCAGCATGCTCTATCTGGTACTAACAAGGTACATATGGAAAAACCACATGCAAGAACATACGTGTAGTAAAATAACTTTAAAACATGCGTGCATGAATGATCGTAAAATATGGTTCATAAATCAGTCGTAACATTTCATAATCGTATAGCATACATAAAGGCATGACATAGCATAACATAAAAACGTGTGAGTCGTATCCATGAAGTGTGTGTCATTAAGAATGATCAATCATAAAACCAACGTACATGGCGGCTGGTTTCACCCGACCTTAAACATCATCACATTAACAGAGGTTCACTGGGTCCGGTATCCCATATTCGCTCATCGTCTATCATTATACATTAACAGAGGTACACGGGCCCGGCATCCCGGATCCGCTCATCATCCATTTTTCCACAAATAACTTCAATCCCTCAAAATTAATTTCTTTTCTTACATGCCATTAACATTTCATAAAACTTTCATGATGCGTGCATTTCATAAAAACATGCAATTTAAAAGGCTTGGCCATTCAATATATAATTAATTCTTTCCTTTATCATTATCATATTCATATACATAAGATACTACATATATAATTAAATATATATCAACGGGTTTCTACATTTTCTACTCCAGTAAAAAACTCATTCAGGTGCCTGTCCCACTACTTTGAAAGATAGTTTATAAAAGCTGATGAATGAATTTCTTTAAACTGTTTTGTTAAACGATATGTTTAGATGTCTGCCTGCATTATGCGAAATTGTTATCTTCAGATTTTACTTGCTGAGACCCTAGGCTCATTAGTTTTAAAATGATACAGGTGGGACAGAGATGGGGCAGGCGGGAGGCAGCGACTGAACCAACTGTGGTGATTGTGTTTATCTACTGCCGATGTTTTCCACAGGGTAATATCGCATTTTGCACTTTTGTAACATCTGTTATTAAAGAAATTGTTTCAGCTGTTCCAGTACTTGGCGCCATATTGTGTTTGTGTTTGAATTTTTGATTTAGTTATAAGAAATACAGCTTATAACAGTTCCCATTCAGCCCTTCTTTTCTTTTTATTATTCTTTCGTGACCCCATGAGGATTGGGACTTCAAAACTTGGTATCAGAGCATGGTCCTGAGATAAACAGACGCACTTCCAGTTGGAACAGCAGTTGTCAACCGTTTCTCCAGCGCTGTGAGTTTATTTTATGTTTCAGAGCATTTGGTTTTATCTTTAGCATGTTTTGATTATTGCATTGTGGCGGATTACGGTCTATAGTTTAAGATGTCTGGTCGAGGAAGAAGAAATATCCCAGTAGATGAATCCAACCCCGATAGTAACTCTAGTACTGCCCAGCTTTTAAGGTTGCTGGTAGAGCAAACCAGCAGAGGTAATGGCCAATCCAGTAGCCGAGGGCGCAACAATGATGATCCTCAAGAGAAGTTCATAAGACAAAAGCCGAAAGAGTTTAGTGGTACTACTGATCCTTTAGTTGTTGAGAGCTGGATTAAGTCGATGGAAGTTATCTTTGATTACCTCCAGATGCCAGATTTAGATAGGCCAAGGTGCGCTATCTATATCTTTAGGGATGATGCCATGATTTGGTGGGAAGGAGCTAAGCTATCGGTGGATTTAATTAATTTCACTTGGGCATATTTCAAGAAAGTGTTTTACGAACAGTACTTCACAGCAGACAAGAGGTCTGAGTTGAAGAGAGAGTTTTTGACTTTGAAACAAGGAAGCATGACTGTGCAAGAGTATGCGCTGACGTTTGAAAGAGGATGCAATTTGTGCCTCTAATTGGAAATGATCCTGCTGAAAAGTTGAGCCACTTCGTGGAAGGGTTAAAACCCATGTTCAAGATGAACGTTAGGCTATCTGTGCCCAAGACATATAGAGAAGCAGTGGATAGAGCCTTGCGAATTGAGAGGGATTGGAAAGATATAGATGAGGAAAGGCTGCAGAAGAAGCAGGCCTCTCAGCAGAAAGATTAAAGGCCTTTCAAGAAGCAGCACAAGAATCAGCAGAGGCCTCAAGAGCAGAAACCCCTACTGGAACAGAAGCCTCTGCCTATCCAATCGATCAGTGCAGTTCCAGCTGGTAGCAACAGACCAGTGTGTCCTAAGTGCCAGAAGCCACACTCTGGTCAGTGCAGACTTGGACAGAACGTCTGCTACAAGTGTGGGTTACCAGGGAATATGATGAAGAATTGCCCAAATTCGAGACAGCTGGTGACCAGCCGGGCATATGTGATGACGACCGAACAGGCCAATCCAGATTCTACAGTGGTTACGGGTGAGATTTTAATAGCTGGTTTGCCTTCTATGGCTTTGCTAGATTCAGGATCCACCCATTCATTTATAGCAACTAAGTTTGCTAGAAAGCTACCCATTGGACCTGATCGTGAGTTGTAGGCTTCTGTGTACCAGTGCCTTCAGGAGAAGAATTAGTATTGTGAGACCTGGAAATTGTATTAAGGATTAATTGTTGAATTAATCGGGTTTTAGTGATTTCTGGTGATTCAGATTTCATTTTGATGCTTGGGTTGCATTTTTGGGTCGTAAATCACATTTAGGACCATTCTGGGAATTTTCGTATTTTTGGGTTGAGCTACCCATTGGACCTGATCGTGAGTTGTAGGCTTCTGTGTACCAGTGCCTTCAGGAGAAGAATTAGTATTGTGAGACCTGGAAATTGTATTAAGGATTAATTGTTGAATTAATCGGGTTTTAGTGATTTCTGGTGATTCAGATTTCATTTTGATGCTTGGGTTGCATTTTTGGGTCGTAAATCACATTTAGGACCATTCTGGGAATTTTCGTATTTTTGGGTTGAGAGGTCTGTTTTGGTGAGATCTGGTTTTGGTGGAGAAAT
>KQ993013.1:48192-61387 GCA_001598015.1 Dorcoceras hygrometricum
CTCGGCGGTAGACACTCATATCCAGTAGTCACCGCTCCGATGATAGCGTTGGACTGGTGCACAACACATCTGTTGATCAGCTCCAACGTGGCTCGGTCATCAATCAAATCTGTCAAGGCCCAATATGTATGCATGTATGCCAATCAATATCAATGCTCAATGCATACAAATCATAATACGTGAAAACAGAATATCAAACAAGTACGAGGTCAAGCCTCAGTACGAAGAGCTATCAAACAGCTATGCATGCAACATGCTAACAATCACATGCATTTCACATCTGTTGATCAGCTCCAACGTGGCTTGGGTCATCAATCAAATCTGTCAAGGCCCAATATGTATGCATGTATGCCAATCAATATCAATGCTCAATGCATACAAATCATAATACGTGAAGACAGAATATCGAGTTCAATCAATTCAACAGCTGTTCCACGTAAACACTTAACAGCAACACCACACATTCCACAACATCGATTCAGTCATGTTCACGCTCAAGCTGTAAGTGCTGCTCAATTCGTACCTTTATTCTTCAAATTACCTAACAGATTTCTCCTGGTCCAGTTCACGCAGCAGGAACTTCCTGGAAGCTGAAATCTGTTACAACATAGCTAATATCTTAGCTTAATTCTAATCATAATCACGTTAAACATACAGCCAGAAGCTAATCCAAATTCTACACTTCTACGCAGGCTTAAACTACTAAAACAGAGCTCGAAATACAAAGGACTGCTCACCCAAACATTCACGCTAGCAGAGGGTTCATAAATCTCACGACACGAAGACACAAGGCACTTCTCGTTCCTCCTCCAGCACGGATTCAGGGTTCGAAATGGGTAGCAACAAAAGAGCTAAGCAAGGGGAATCCAGCGCCACCAAGATCGTCAAAAACAGAGGCTGGAATCGACGGGAAATGGCGATTGAAAGTGATGGTGAACAGTAGCTATTTCGAGGGTTTGGAAAAGAGGAGATAAGAAATATCTGGTTCAAAATAATTCTAAGTGTCGAACAACACTTCTATAAATAATCTCCCTATTCAGTCGACAAGACCAGCAGGTATTGACCAGCAGGTACCATCTCTTTCTTTCGTTAAAAACCAGCAGTAGCAACCAAATAAGCATTCGCAAGAAAACACTGCAAAACGACACCGTTCAACTTATCAAAACGACGTCGTAGCGTTATATCAGCAGGCAGCAGATCTCTTCAAAACAACCAACGACTGGTTCAAGCTGCAATAATCCAAAACGCAGCGTTTTAACTTACTTAAACGACGTCGCCGCGCCTACACAAACAAATCCAGCCGATGCACTTACAAACCAGCAAGGTGCACAGGAAAACTCTACGCAGCTGGCCTACAAAAAAAAACCCAGCCGATGCACTTACAAAACCAGCAGGTGCACAAGGAAAACTCTCGCAGCTGGTTACCACGTGCGTGATAGATGCTTCACAAAACGACGACGCATGAAAACACCAGCAGTTGCATATGGGAAACTCCTGCTGCTGGTTTCTCACTAGGACGCAAGGCACACGCAAGCGTTACTATCAGCAGCTGGTCACTCCTATCGAACACAACTGCTGAATCCCCTAGTCAACACTCAAAAACGTTGACCAACACGTGTCGCCTCCTCAATCATTATCGCGCCAAAAGCAATATCGGCCAGCAGCAACCCTTCGAAACGAACTAAAACCAGCAGATGCAACGCGTCACGCCTACTTCAGCCTACCGATGCAAACACCAGCAGGTAGCTATAGTACCGTTGACCAGCGTTGACTTCACCAAATTTCGATATTTCTCACTTCCTTTACTAGCGCTGCGACTGATGAATCAGCAGAACCATATTCCCTTCGTAATTCCCTCAAAAACATGTGATTAATCCCAAATTCAACTCAATTAATCACAAATCTAATTTCACAATCCTCACAACGAAAGTTTATTTTAAGGATTTATGGCATAGATAACAGACGATCACCAAGGAGAAGGGTGAGTAGTCGTCCATATGTCGGCTGCCATTTCATATGAGCTATATGCTAAAACTGATATCGGAAGTCATTTTGATCAAAGTGCAACACGGACCTAAGGAGAGCTTCTAAGCCATAAATCAAAATAAAATGATATTGATGATGACATCTGGGCTATTATCCCCTATCTCCAAGTTTATAAAATAAAGAAATGTTTAAGAAATGTTTACGAATGAATGATATGTTCATTAATGTTCCTTTAACTCAAGTTATGTATGTTTCAGATGTCTGCCTGCGTTAAATGAATTCGTTTTTACTCTGATTTTACTTGCTGAGCCCCTAGGCTCATTAGCTTTTAAAATGGTGCAGGTATGACAGCTGAGGAGCGAACAGGAGGTGAAAACTGATGGCAGCTTCTGGGTGTGGTGTTTATCAATGGCCAGCGTCTTCCGTGTCATAGCTGATGTTGTATAGTATGTTAAGCATCTGTATTAGATCAATTACACCGGTGGTATATTAAAACATAATTTCAGATGTTGTAACTCGCAATTGCAAATTTATATCAGAATCTGTTTTTCCACAAATGTTTTTAGTAGTTAGCGCGCAAGTGTGTGTCTGTCAGCTTTTGGTTGAGTTCGTGTTTCATTCTTTTAAGTTATAAGAAATACAGCTTATAACAGATTGTCTTTCAGCTCTTCTTTTATTCGAAATTTTTTTTTTCACCCCCAATTTCGTGATTCCCGTCGTTTCGGGCGTCACAGATAGAGTGTCCCATTTATATTTAGTTGATACATGTTATATTTTTGTTATATTGTATTCTATCTATATTGAGCGAGAGGCTCATCGGTTTGTTGATTGGGAGTCACTCTATGTTTGTACCGCTGTTAGTTGTTGTATTGGTTTTTCAGTGTTGTAAAACTAGTATTTTGGATATCAATGTACTTTTAACTTATGTTTTTAAGTCAGACCAAAGCGAAAATTTTAGCCACTGTTTTAATGCTTCAGCCTTGGTTTATTGCTTGTTTTATCTCTTATTCAGCACGAGGCCTGCCATTTTTTATATCAGAGCATAAGATGGGATAATCTCAATTTCTTTTAATCGCACTTAAGTCTAGGCACAGTGTTGCTTGTTGCATGTGCATGACTATGTGATTTATTTGCTATGTGATATACTTTTTGCTGTGTGATCTTATTGTTTAGTGCCTTCTGAGGGTCAGAACGATGAGGTGCAGCATAGTATTCCTCTTCGTAGACCTACTAGTCAGGTTGAGGTTGAGGTAGATGAGCTGACAGCCCGTGTCGACTACATGGAACTTGTGATGGCGAGGTTTCAGCGGATGAATCCTCAGACGTTTAACGGTGATGAGCCTAGTTCCGACGCGGAGTCCTGGTTGAAGCACATTACCGGATTGTTTGATCATGTGAGGTACGATCACGAGCGTAGTTTGAGTTTGGCTACGTTCCAGTTGAGGAGAAACGCTGAGCTTTGGTGGAGAGGCGCTTCGAGGACTCTCGAGGAGACTGGTGTAGGGATCACATGGAACAACTTTTGTACTGCCTTCAATCAGGAGTACGTTCCGGAATCCTTTGTCAACGCCAGGGAGCATGAGTTTGATAACCTCGTGTAGGGGACTTTTTCTGTAGGGGATTATGCCTGGAGGTTTTCTTCTCTTCTTGCGTATGTTCCGCATGTTTCTGGCAGAGAGACGACAAAGAGGAACAAGTTCTTGGAGGGTCTGAATGAGGATCTGTATTCTTTGGTGCTGGCGAGTTCACCGATTAGTTATGCGCAGGCGGTGGATAGGGCTATAGATATTGAGGAGGGACTGCAAAACATTAGGTCTCGTGTTAGGCCTCAAGTGGTGCAAGGTAACGATCCCATGGTTCCGGGGGTGCAACCTTCCCAGTCTTCGTAGTCATCCCAGCCACCCCAGCAGTAGACATCCCAACAGTCTGGACGCCACGGGTTTAGACCTCGTGGTCATCAGTTCAAGAAGAAGTCGGGTTCTAGTTCTTATGGTTCGGGAGTTCTAGCAGCAGTAGTCCCAGGGCCGAGTTTTGTGGCCAGTGTGGAGGAAAGCATCCTACGGCGCAGTGTGTTGGCTTGTGTGGTGCGTGTAACAATTGTGGGCAGTATGGACACTTCACGAGAGTGTTTTCTTTGGCTTGATCACAGCACGCCGCTGCCCCACCACAGGGTTGTTCTGGTGGGTCATCTCGATGTCGTTCTTTTCCTACTCCGCAGCAGAGGATAGGGGAGATGCATTTTAGGCCGTTTCAGCAGCCTGGTCCTTCGCGTTTCGGACAGTCTTCCCAGCCTCATTTCTCAGGACCCCAGTATGCTTAAGTGAACGCCATGACGAGGGAGCAAGCGGAGGGCACGCCAGGAGGAGTGATCACAGGTAATTGCTTTGTCTTTGATTTTCCTGCGCGTGTATTGTTTGATACAGGAGCATCACATTCGTTTATTGCTGATGAATTTGTGGTTGAGCATGGGTTGCATATAACATCTTTGTGTGATGTTGTATCTGTTGCGACTCTTGCCGGCACGAGCCTGTACTCCCAAGAGATTGTGTCGAATGACATTCTTCGGTTTGGTGAGAACGTGTTGTTAGCAAACATGATCAGGATAGTGATGTGGGATTTCGAATGCATAGTGGGAATGGACGTGTTGTCTAGCTATACGGCCACCGTGGACTATTTCCATGGTGTTGCGCGTTTTAGGCCCCAGTCTGGCGAGAAATGGAATTTCCATGGACACGATTCCCAGTCGAAGATTCCTTTGGTTTATGCGATGGAGATGTTGAGACTGTTGTCGTTGGAGAGCATAGGATTTTTGATCTATGATTTAGATGCATCCTTTTCTTCGTGCGTAGAGCTTGGTGATATCCATGTTGCTCGACATTTCCCTATTGTGTTTCCGGAGGAGATTCTTGGATTTCCTCCGAGAAGGGAGATCAACATCAACATTGATTTGGTACCTGGTACGACTCCGATTTCACGCACTCCGTATCATTTAGCGCCAGCTGATTTGAGGGAGCTAAATTGGAGAAAGGTTTTATTCAACCGAGCATGTCTCCGTGGGGAGTGCCTATCTTGTTTGTGAAGAATAAGGATGGTTCGATGAGGATGTACATCAACTTCCGGCAACTGAATAAGGCGAATGTAAAGAATAATTATCCTTTACCGAGGATCGATGAATTTTTTGACCAATTGCAAGGTTCAGTCGTGTATTCGAAGATTGATCTATGTTCGGGGTACCATCCGTTGCTCATTCGGGAGCAAGATGTTGCAAAAACTGCTTTTCGTATGAGGTATGGGCATTATGAGTTTTAGGTTATGCCTTTTGGTTTGACGAATGCCCCTACAGTTTTCAAGGATTTGATGAATCGGTCTTTCGAGAGTTCATCGATCAGTTTTTGATTGTGTTTATCAATGACATATTGGTGTACTCGAAGACTACGATGCATCACAAAGAGCATTTGAGGTTGGTTCTCCAAACACTGCGAGACTCGCAGCTGTATGCTAAGCTTTCGAAATGCGAGTTCTGGTTGGACGGGATTGTATTTCTGGGTCATGTCGTTTCAGCTGCAGGTATTTCTGTGGATCCTAATAAAGTTGACACTGTTGTTAACTGGGAGCGTTCCAATAATGTTTCAGAGATTCGTAATTTCTTGGGTCTGGCTAGCTATTATCGACGTTTCATCGAGGGATTTTCTAGTATAGCTAAGCCTATGATGAAGTTGACCAGAAAGACAAGAGATTTGTTTGGACTGAGCAGTGTGATAACAGCTTTTTGTTGCTCAAAGAGAAGCTAACTTCTGCGCCTGTGTTAGCTTTTCCGTCTGGTTCAGGTGGTTTTGGGGTGTGTTCTGATGCTTCGTTGAATGGATTGGGTTGTGTGTTGATGTAGAATGGTCGAGTCATTTCATATGCCTCTCGTCTGTTGAAACCGCGTGAGACTCGATACCCAGTTCATGATTTGGAGTTGGCAGCTGTGGTCTTTGCCTTGAAGATTTGGCGCCACTACCTGTATGGCGAGTAGTTTGTGGTGTATACAGACCACAAGAGTCTTCAATATCTGTTTTCTCAGTCAGATTTGAACATGAGACAACATAGATGGATGGAGCTGCTTAAGGATTTTGACTATGAGATCCAATATCAGCCTGGGAAAGTGAATGTAGTTGCTGATGCATTGAGCAGAAAGGCTCAAGTGGCGATGCTGGCTTCATTGCAGATTTCGAAGGTCTATGATCATCTAAGCACTACTGGTTGGCGGTTTTACCCTGGTGAGGATTATGTTGTGGTGTATTCTTTTTGAGTTGAGCTACCGATTGTTTAGAATATAAGAGAAGCTCAAAGAACAGATCCATCTATCCATGAGTTAAAGACGAAGGTTAGGGCTGGACAGTTAGAAAAATATTCTGTCTCGTCTGATGGTTGTTTGAGGTTTCGTGACAGGTTGGTAGTGCCAAATCTGATTGATTTGAAGAAGGAGATCTGGAGAGAAGCACACTGCAGTAGACATAGTGTTCATCCTGGTGCAAGGAAGAATGTACCATGCATTGAAGCCGCAATTTTGATGGGCAGGTTTGAAGAGTGATGTTGTTGACTTTGTTGCGCACTGTCTGAACTGTGAGCAAGTAAAGACAGAAAGGATGAGACGTGGTTTATTGTAGAGTTTAGAGGTGCCCCAATGGAATTGGGAGCACATAGATATGGATTTTGCAAGGCATATGCTTCGTTCCAGCAGAGGTTGTGATGTTGTGTGGGTTGTTATTGATAGATTTTCGAAGTCTGCTCACTTCATTCCCTACAATATGGAGTATTTTTTGAAGAAAATGGCGAAGCTATACATAGATTTCGTGGTGAGATTGCATGGTGTGCCTGTGTCCATTGCAGATTGTGATCCGAGGTTTACTTCCAGGTTTTGTAAGAGTTTTCAAACAGCTTTGGGTACCAGATTGACTACCAGTACTGCTTATCATCCCCAAACCGATGGCCAATCTGAGTGGTGAGATTGCATGGTGTGCCTGTGTCCATTGCAGATTGTGATCCGAGGTTTACTTCCAGGTTTTGTAAGAGTTTTCAAACAGCTTTGGGTACCAGATTGACTACCAGTACTGCTTATCATCCCCAAACCGATGGCCAATCTGAGAGGACTATTCAGATTTTAGAGGATATGTTGATAGCTGTGGTGATGGATTTCAGTGGTAGCTGGCAAGATTCATTGTATTAGGTTGAGTTTTCTTACAATTACAGCTACCAGGTGACAATTAGAATAGCACCCTTTGAAGCTTTGTATGGTAGGAAGTGCAGATCGCATATATGTTGGGAAGAAGTGGGGGAGAAGCAGCTGTCTTCTCCATAATTTGTGCAGCAGATGAGAGATCAAGTAGATCTGATTCGACAGCATATGAAAGCTGCACAAGATCGCCAAGCGAGCTATGGGAACAGAAGGTGTAGGCTTTTAGAATTTCAGGTTGGAGATCTTGTTTTCCTGAAAGTTTCTCCTTTTCGTAGTGTGAGGTGTTTTGGTCTCAAGGGAAAGTTAGCTCCTCTTTATGTTGGGCCTTATGAGATTGTAGAGAGGATCAGACCATTAGCTTATCATTTGTTGTCTCCACCGGATCTGTCCTGATTACATGATGTTTTTCATGTTTTTATGTTGAGGAAGTATGAACCAGATCCTTCTCATGTGTTGCGAACTGACGAGGTGGAACTGGATCGGACTTTGAGTTATGTTGAATATCCCTTGCAAATGTTGGACAGAAAGGAGAAGCAGCTGAGGAACAAGACCATTCCCTTGCTGATGGTCCAGTGGAGCTGACATAGTAGAGAAGAAGCTACGTGGGAGTTAGAAGAGAAAATGCAACGTGAATGGCCTCATCTGTTTGAGTGGAGGTCGCAATTAACTCCAGTAGCTAGTAGTTTCTTTGTTGTTGTTTATTCCAGTTATCTTGAACTCTTGTTTAATAGCCTCTCGTTGTGTATTGGAGGATTGCTGGTTGTACTGTGCATAGCGTGATTTTCCAGTGTTGGGTATTTATTGAGTTTTGGTTCAGATTTGGAGATGTCGTTTGATATCGAGGACGCAATCTTATTTTCAGTGGGGTAGATATGTGAGACCCGAAATATTATAGGATTAATTGAGTTATTTAATCGGTTTCTATTTTTTGTGTTTAGAACAGATCTGGACAGTTGTAGAGTTCAACAGGGTACTAGTCAGATTCAGGGAGTTAAGAAGCACGGGTTGGTGAATTAGGATTTGGTATTGGTTGATTGTAATCGGAGCTAGAGGTCAAATGTGGTTGTCGTGAAGTATTCGAGATATGCGGGTTTAATATTCTACGCGGGTAGCGATACGCAGTCGTTTGAGAGGACTCAGATTTGAGTTGCGTTTGTTGTTAGTACTGCGTGAACCGGCCTGGTTCGAGAGTTTACAGTACATCGATTTCGGGTTGTTTATACCGGATGGCAGTACGATGTCGTTTTGGATTTCAGCAAGCGCTGTTAGTGTTGTATCAGATCTGGTCTTACAGATTTGGGTGTTTTGACTAGAAGCTATGTGACGCCATTTAGAGAGACACGTGTATGTGTTAATTGGTTAGCAGTGCGATGTAGTTTTGCAGTAGCACGCTGGTGTAGCGTATGTTCCAGATCTGGAGTGTCACTCAGATCTGAGTGAGTATCAGCTTTGATCCAGTAATGTCAGTGGTTACTGTTCATCAGATTTGGGAAACTTAAGTTGTATTTATAGAATATTTTGATCGTAGTCTTGCTATTTTTTCCCGACACTTAGAAATATTTCTCGTAACCTTACCATGTTGCGATACCCTAGCTACTGTTCACCGAAGCTTATCTTCTTCGATTGCTGGCGGTAGATAGCTTCGATGGACGCGAGAGTGGTAGCGCTGGACTCCTCTTGCAAAGGCTCTTCGTTCTACACCTTTTTCGTAGGCTTTCGATTAGCCGGAAGAAGATCGCGAAGGAAGCTTAGCCTGTTAGCATTTGAGCAGATACGCTTCTGCCGTTCAGGTAGCTTGTTGGGTAAGTGTTAGTTCCTAACTTGCACGTTTTTTTAGAGATGTTTGTTGATCTAGAAGGGTAGGAAAGAGCTGGTTGAGTTCGTTGCTCCCAGTTCGTAACTCTGAGCTTTCATCCCTGAGTTAGCGTTGTTATTTGACTTAGCGGGTTTCAATCTGGTTGTTCGGGACCGCTTGTGTGGTAAATGTTGCTCAGAACTAAGGTACGCATATGAGCTTGTTTTACAGCGTTGGATTTGGCATGGATATTACTAGAAGGGTAGGACAGAGCTGGTTGAGTTCGTAGCTCCCAGTTCGTAGCTCTGAGCTTTGCGTCCCTGAGTTAGCGTTGTTATTTGACTTAGCAGGTTTCAGATCTGGTTGCTCGGGACCGCTTGTGTGGTAAATGTTGCTCAGAACTAAGGTACGCATATGAGCTTGTTTTACAGCGTTGGATTTGGCATGGATATTATGTATGCTGCTGTGTATGCTTCTGTTTTGTTAGTGCTTGCTTCTGCTGGTTGTTTCTTGCAAGCTATTACATTGCATACACGCATTATTCATGTTGAGCTTAGATTTTTTTTAGACATGCCTTGTTGTATTGATCTGTGCGTACCAGGATGCTTTTTGGAGGCCGAGCGGGTAACTCCCGTCACCCTCATCACCCTGCTGGGATCTGTTAGCCACTATGAGCAGTGTGGGTAGCTCCCAAATCTCATGAGTTGGGCAATAGTAGGTTGAGTGATATGTTCTGCATCTGGTACCCTGTGTTGAGACGAGTGGGTAGCTCCCATATACTCACACAGCCCATGGCCACTACCTTACAGTTGATTGGATATCAGTTGTTGAGCAGCTCGTTGAGATAATTTGGCCCCCTGCCTTCGGTTGTATCCTTATTCTCATGCATAGCATTCGCATTTTATCTATTACTATTTAACTGCTATTTTTCAGTTGTTCTCCGTACTGGGGTTTGACCCCTTGTCCCTCTGGGGCTGGTTGTCTTGATTGCCTGCGTGTGTTTCAGGTTATCAAGGTTTCTCAGCTGGTCGTGGAGTTGATCCAGCTGGTAATGCCAATGCCCCGGGAGGTGGATAGAGTGTCCCAGTTATATAGTAGATACATTTTATATTTTTGTTATATTGTATTGTATCTATGTTGAGCGAGAGACTCATCGGTTTGTTGATTGGGAGCCACTCTATGTTTGTATTGCTGTTAGTTGTTGTATTGGGTTTTCAGTGTTGTAAAATCAGTATTTTGGATATCAATGTATTTTTAACTTATGTCATCTAAGTCAGGCCAAAGCGAAAATTTTAGCCACTATTTTAATACTTCCGCCTTGGTTTATTGTGTGTTTTATCTCTGATTGAGCACGAGTCCTGACAGGTAAGCTTAACTTTACCAACAGTGTTACCGTGAGAATTGTCGCCAAATACAATTCTGGGTCCTTTGTGTGGCGTCAAATCTGATAACAGCTTTGAGTTACCAGTCATGTGTCTCGCACAGTCACTGTCCAGATACCATATGCTTCATTCTTCTAAAGCTCTGTACCTGTTATGTCAGGCCTCGTGCTCACGACAGATAAACACATGCGGAAGCTATCAAAAAGTGGGTAAAATTTTCGCTTTTAGGCCCGACGGTTTTAAACATATAATTTAAAATACAACGATACTTAAAATAAGTTTCCCAATTCATAAAACAACCAACAATAAAGCATACATAATTCAAAACATGTATCAGACTCCCCTACGGGTACAACAACAAAGCGCAGGGCATCCCCATAGCTAACTGATACATATATATATGTATGCTATAGGCAACTGGGACACGCTAGCCACCTCCTGGGGCACCACCAGCTGGGTTAAACCCACGACCAGCTGTAGAACCTGGGTTTCCTGAAAACAACACAACAAAGAAACAAACCAATCCCCGCAATAAACAGCAAGGAATAAATGCAGATGCTATGCATGGGACGACGAATAACAACGAAAGGTTCGACCCTCAAGGGAGCTAAGGAACTCAAACATAGCTCCAAGAATCATCAACACATACAGTGGCCACGGGGTGTGTTCACACTGTGGTAGTGAGCCACTCGCCATGACACTACACCCACTTACCAGATGCATCAAACAACTCAACCTGCTGTTGTCTCGCCCATGAACTGTGGTAGTTAACCACTCGGCGCATGGTGGCTACGATCCCAGTAGGGAGATGAGAGTGCGGTATTTCCGCTCGCCCTCACATCCTGGTAAGAAACAACAACAATACAACAAGGTACAAAGGCTACCAAAACTGGAAAAGGAATACCATGCGTGTATGCAACATGCTGGAATGAAGGTATATAACATATGCAACACAGCAATAACACAACAGCATACACAATCCTCAACAGGACACAACCAGCAGGCACGGACATTCCACATACCAGCAACTACAATCATCCAAGCCATAATCTCGCAGTAATATAAGCTCAAATCCGTACCTTATACTGAGCAACAATTTACACTGCGAGAAATCCCGAAGACTCTGGTAAAAGCCTGATAAACACACGGCATACACAACATAAATCTTACGGGTTGCTAATCAAGCTCACGGCTGGGAGTCACACTCAACCAGCTGCTCAATATACCTCAACAATTACACAGAAAGCTTAAACTATAGCCAGGAACAAGGTCTCACCGAAAACCAGAACGTAGTTCTACCCGTCGACGCAACACTCGAATGGCAGCAACTTCGCGTTCCTCAACTAGCCAATTACAGCTTCTAAAACTCGTAGGAAATGGAAGAGCTTCTCGAGAGGAGTCCAACGCTACCTCGCACGAGCCAAACAACCACCGGAAACGCCGGGAATTCGCCGGAAAAGCTCACGGCTGAACAGTGCTCTAGGGTTCGAAGGATAAGGAACGAAAGGCTGGAAATTTCTAAGTATGGGAAATGATATCACAAATTCGAAGACCAAGTCTTCCTTAAATAATTCCCACAACTGCTGAAATCTACACAATCAATTGTCCACCGACAAAATCAGCAGAAACACTACAAACAGCAGACGCAAGGAACCAACTGCTGATTCTCAATTAACGCTAAAACAATCGCAAAACAAACCAACGGCTGGTTCTCAAAACGGAGTCGCGCAAAATTACTCAAACGACGTCGCACAAGATGCTATACCAGCAGTTGGGTATGCAGTCGCAAGAACAAAACAACGCGCAATACTTCTCTCTGCTGATTCCAGTCGCAACCTCAAAACGCAGCGTTGTAACTAACCCAAAACGACGTCGCTCCACTGACGTCATCAAATCTGATAGCAGCACTCGCTAAATACCAGCAGCAGCTACAATAACGAAAATCACTCGCAGCTGGACTCCCAGTCGCAACAACGAAACGACGACGTTTCCTCTTCGAGCTACATGAATGTTGACCCGCGTTGACATCTGCTTCTGCTAAACAACCAGCCAACATACGCACGCAATTCAACCAGCTGGTACCAGACGCAACATCGAAACGACGTCGCGCCAACTAAACTAAACGCAGTCGTTTTGCCCTCGCTACACGAAAACACTAAAGCACCTGCTGATCACAACATGCGCAACTAGACTTCACGCAAACGATGGCGTTTCAGGAATTTCGTGCTGAAACACACTTCTGCTGGATTCATCACCGACCAGCTGCTAGCTCACAAAACCAGCTGATACTCAAAAATCTCAAAAACACAAAAACTTCCAGAATTGCTCCAAATGCTATTTCAGACCCGAAAATGTAAACCAAACTCTCAAACAGAGATTCGACCAGCAGAAAACTCCCAAAAACCGATACAATCAACAAATAAATCTTAATACAAATCCAGGTCTCACATTTCTCCCCCACTAAAAAAGATTTCGTCCTCGAAATCACAGCAACAACTCTGGAAAACAACACAACAGCAGAGGCTAGAAACAGAACTCGCCCAACACAAGGCCAAGAGTTCAAGATAACTGAGCAAACACATCACAACAACTAAGGAAGAAAAAAACAGCAAAACTACAAGCTACTGGAAAATATAGCCCAACAGCTACTCAAACTACAATCTTTTCTTTCAGCTCCCAAGTAGCTTCTTCCCTACCATGCTTGCTCCACTGCACCATCACCAACGGAATGGTCTTATTCCTCAACTGTTTCTCTTTTCTGCCAAGGATCTGCAAAGGATATTCCTGATAACTCAACGACTGATCTAGCTC